>WEDG01011917.1:37886-124688 GCA_017591395.1 Schistocephalus solidus | reverse complement strand
TTTGTAGTTTTATCCTGAGCAGTCTGCTGCCTAGGTTGGATTCGGTGCATTTAGTACACAACGTATCTCGCGGTTTGGAAAGTTTTTCTGATCTCCCTAACGGGACATAGTAGTCGAACCTCACCATTTTACAGGTGACTTTGCGGTACATCCTAGGGAATTTTCCCCTACGTTTACAGTGAGGATATTAGGTTAGATGAGACTTATCGTTGCATTTTGGATTTCGATTAGGGAATAGGGACCGTTTGCCCAAAGCCACGTGGGGTGCTCCTTTTCCTTGTTCCATCCAACTCGGATGGATGCTGGGTATGGCTAAGGTATGACGGTACATGCGACAGATAGGCTGATTCCAGTCTCCTCTACCTTGATCGACAATAATTCTCGCTTATTTGTTTCTTATTGCTGTGCAACCACCTGCAAATGCTGCAGACTCAAAATCCAAACCAAAGAGCGAAGCGCCCGCAGTCCGTCCTACCGACAGGCCATCCACTTGAGCATCTTTCTTACGTGTTTTTGTAATTGCAGTACACTGTAACTGTGAATTGCTTCCAAAAATCCTTTCCAAAGTCAGGTCTCCTCTTGGTAGTTGAGCATTGTCGGCAAAGACTCTTTCAACTACTTCCTACTCAACAAGATGCCTGCTAACGAAGCTGAATTTCTTTGGGTCAGGAGACTGGATGCAGGCTTTTTTCTTCTTTTCCGACTAAATAATAGTTCAACTCTCTCCAGGCTTTCTGTTACTTCCCCCCGATAGTCTTCCGTATAATCAAAGAAATTCTGCGCTAATTATACCTCCCCCTGCATCCTCCACGTGTAAACGCTCTCTCTTCTTTGCTTCTAGGTATAGTTTTCTTTGGAATAACTTGCCAATTGATATTAGGTCGTTAGCTAGTCTATCTGCATTCAAGCGAAGACTGCACATTTATCTTAACACTGATTCTATTAACCTTGTTTTTTTCCTCATCTTTTCCCAGTAGCTTTCCCCATGACTCGGATAAAGGACCATCGGGAATTTAAGTGACCCTCTTGAAACTATATTTTCGCTACCTCGAGTCCCCCATTAAAAAAATTATGTCTCCTTATTTCACCATTCATCCAAACGATGACGTCATTCGGACGTACACATTCGTTGGTACACAGTCTAAATTGCTGCCCTTTCGTTTGGATTTTTAACTATCATCAGAATTCAATTCTAGATCGAAAGATGCTGAGGCCTCAAGTTTATTGACCATTTTTTTGCGAGATTTTGTTTCATACGCCTAAGTGATCAAGAACAATCCATCTTGACGTTTCATTATCTCATTCTGAAATGCTACTGCAGTATTACCCTTCTATACCACCTGACCTTATTTTTCCTATGCAGTTTTTTTCTCCTAAATTCTATTCGAAAAATGTAGGCCTATTGAACTCTGCCTCAATTTTTTTAAGGTAGAAGTTTTTTTCACTGCCTAGTTTTTATAGTTCATTATTAATATCAAAAACATCGCTATTTGTTAACCTATCTGGACGAGTTCTATGTATTTGCACATTTTATCTGCACACATTGTCATAACTTTATTTCGTTACTAATGTTTGCTTAGACAGTGCCTTGCCAGTGCTAACCAAATATAAATTCTAAATGCTAAAAAAATTATAAATCACGCGTCCCCTGAAAATATATAGGCTTATCTCTCAAGTTGCAAGTCCCCTCTTCAATTCCAGCAGTAATTTGCGGTGTTTCAGATGTTCTGCTGGAGAGTAGTCCGGCTGAAAAACCTCCTTATAGGAGAGTTTGAGGTTAGTTTTCCTAGAAGGAAGCAGCTTAGCCTCTTCCTTGCTGTCCTAGACAATTTTTGCTAAGCAGTGCTCTCACAGTTTCTGACTATTCACTATTCCTTTTTTCCGATCCTGAAGGCTACGCGAACGGTCACCTTCTCTCCCGAATAAAGTTTATCGTTCAACAGGTGCAAGATCAGTCGATATCCTTTGCTTAAGGGCAATTGAGTAAGGTAAACCCTGAATAACTGCACAATTCTCTTGGACTAGGGCGTCCTTTAATACAATACCGATCTGGTTTTTTTCTAAATGACCTGAGGAATTCATCAGAGTTGTTTCTGACTTTATACTCTTGGTACGGTGTTTCCTTATTCCATCTTGCCACGCGATTTCTTTCTTTCAACGAAGGATTCTTTCGAACTGTTGGAATGGCTGACAGAAGTTGAGACTGTAGTCGGGACTGCCTTTGGATGAGGCACTCTTGAAGTTTTCCTGATATTACTGTTATCCAATTTGACAGGTATTGGATTGCAACACATAAATTCAGAAGCTTCTAAGACGTTATTATCTTGAATTATAAGCATTTTGCGCTTTGCTCTTTTGCTCTTACACACGTAATCTCTTTCAGTCCGTCAATATTCTGTTTCGGGAGCTTCCTTACCTCCCCAAGCTCATTTTCCATTTTTTTAGTTTTATCAATTAATGGGCACAACTAACGGAAATTTCATCTTCGTAACCCACACTTTTTATGGTAAGTACGCTTTTGGTGCATTTTGCCGATCGTAGGCTGCAGGCATTAAGAGCACGAGCACAAAGCCTGCAATTGAAGGTAATATGGCCAGATTTTTCTTCTAAAGAAGTGTCTTTGCTTTGCTTGCTCTCATTGTCAGAAGTTAGAATATATATGTATAGAGAGAGAGAGAGCTACGCTTTATTTTGAAAGTAAAATTCCCAATATTTCAGCAAAAAGGTCCTCCATTCACCGCGAAGGATCGTCCTTGAATGCGCCTTAAAAATCGATCAATTAGGACATCCTTCAAAATGTTGCCAGCGTCGTGCGCTGATGACCTCATTTTTTTGTTCGAATAAACAAATAGGGTTAAAATTCAGTATATAATTTGTGAAATAGGCCAACCGGCGTACATATAAGAGGATTCCCATGTGGATGGAGAGCAGAAAAGATGGCGGCTCAATTTCGAAAGCCCGCAATAATGAAGTTAGATGAATATTTCAAACAAAAAAAAGTGTTCCTGTTGTATTATCGTTAACTAAAAGAACTTGATAAAACGTGTGAATGATATGTAGAAAGGACTCGGTTAGATGAAGTTCAATTCAATTCAATTCAATTTATTGAGGGAAATAGGCATAGGCCTTTGAGTACCCTATTTTTAACGTAAAATAAAGTGCGGTAACCAGAGAAACCGCGTGGGTTGCATAGGTACAAAAGGCGGTCATAAAATATGACAAGTGGTGCACGACTCTCGAGGGTTAAGATAAATTCCTCATCACTCAGGCTCGTTGCGGAACATAAAGGAGAAGTATTACACCGTGCACCTGTGTCAACACTTCCCTGTCCTAAACTTTAATCTGTTCAACAAGCTGCAGTTTTTTTCTCCTGAAAATACTTTAAAGAACGATCAGGAGTTTTTTTCAGTGTCGCTGGACCCCCTACTGTATATATCCCTTTTGACCTTGCCTGTAAACTGGCAATAAATAAATAAATAAATAAAACTGTCAAGCTTCCTTTTAAAAATTTCCAGCGATGGTGACATAACAACGTGTTCAGGGAGGGCATTCCATGGTTTAACCACTCTGACAGAGAAGGAGAACTTACGCACATCCAGTCTCGCCTACTGGACACGCAGTTTCAATGGGTGACCTCGGAGATGGGTCGTGGCGGAAAATTCAAAGATGTCCCAAACCCGTTGATGGAGAATTTCAGGAAACTGAAAAGGCTGAACTTGAAGGTCAATGAATGCAAACCAGACTGCAATTAACCAATAAAAAACGCAAAAATTTTGACTAGTAGCACTAAATTAAAGCGCAAAGGAAGACAAAGGCAGAAAAGCATATAACGGACATAACCTGATCTACGCACCAATACCGAGGTGAGATGTTAGTAAGGAGATATCGTAGCCTTGAAATCGGAAAGCGGACGAGTCTGTAGCATTTTAAATAGATTTTACGTCTTATGCATAAAATGTTTTAGGCTTACATGAGCATCATGATGCAGATAAATTATTGTAATGGTATGTGGGCCTAATGCATCCACTCTTTTTAATACACACGGAAAGAAGGCCCGAGGGGTAGGTTATTGTTCGCCCTGTTGTAGCCCGGACGACAGAAAGGAGAGAACACGCCACATTGTCCAACCCACGCAATATCAGGAAATCGAACGGATAACCAATTCACCGGGCCTACTCAGCTACTGCTAAAAGAAATCGCTCTTGCTGACTAAGTTACGATTTGATTGTGGAGGAAAAATGAAGCAACAAATCCTAAGGCAGCACGGGGGCGGGTTTTTGTTTACATGTATGGTTTGTAGGTGGAAGGGCGCTTTACGCTCAAACTCAATATTTTATTCTAGCCACCTGAACATACCGAAATTAATGAAAAGGTGCCTGGCATTCATCTCGGAAACGCCAGTTAAGCCATGTGCAGCTGTGTATGGGGTGAGTTTGAGAGCAGCAATAGACTGGTATCCCACCTGCCAGAATGTCTGCTCAAACGCACTCCTGACGCAGATAAAAGAAGTAGGCGGATCAGTGGTCAAATTTCAAATCAACGAAACGTTGATAACCAGAAGGAACAACAAGTGCTGCCGAGGAAATAAACAAGACTGGAGTGTGCGTATGTACGACACATCCCTTAAGAAAGCTCTACTTGAGCAGGTCAGTGATACGTCATGGGGCCCTTAAGGCTGTGATAACCAAGTGGGAAGCACCTGGCTGGAAAACAAGTAGAAGGTTAATCAGAACCTAAGCTGGTTTACGCGCATGAGTATGCCAATAACACAAGCACTTACGGCAACTGAGGAAGAGCGGTAGCTGAAACAGTCAGGTAAGAGGAATTATGATATGTCCACAGGGAAGGACGTAAAAAAGTAAACGAATCCCGAGGAGCAAGAATAGCTGCAGACGGTGCGCGAACTCAAGCAAGCGGAAATCGAACCCACAGCAATGGGAACTGAGGGCGAGATGTTTCAATGGAAGTACAAGCAATTTTTTTACAAATAAAGCAAAGGGCAGGCAGGTTTAATGGCAATTGTTCTGTTTTTCTGAGCGCGTGTGCACGGAAAGGAGGAGTTGGAAAGCAGATGTCGTATTGAAGATGCAGGTTTCGATCATATGAAAACCGACCAATAATAAATGCAAGTAAATGACTGGAAAACCAACTATTGGGGAAAAAAACCAATGCAGGATACTACCCGATGCAAACGCCTAGGCTAAGCGAATGCGTCAGCAGAAAACCCTGCGGAAATATATTTCACCGTTATGTCAGCATTCACGTGTAGGGGTTCAATTAGGTGACTAGGAGTGTACTCATAGGTGGTAAGCAATAGACAGGGAAGTGGCAGAGCAGACTAAGAAATCACCCCTTGCGAGAGGAATGGTTGATGTTAGATGCCAATGAAGGCAGGCTCCTAGACGAATTGAACACGACAGTGGCAATTACGCATGCCAGGAAGGGGTTTATGACAAAGCAATGTACAAGAACGCCATGGCTGTATTTCGCAAGTGTCAATTGCAGATAAATCTTTCGTTGATATTTCATTGTTTCCGTGTAGGGTTGCAGTAAGGTGATGGAAAGAACACGATGATGGGGTTAACAATTGGCACGAAAATGGTGTTACAGATATAGGAACCGTTCTTGCAAGGGGGCAGGCAGCATTTGATACAACTGTAGGCAATCTTGCAGATAAAGCTACTCAGAAACGATGACGATGGACACCAGGAAGCGGTTTGTGGTTGATCAGATTAAGCACGCGACGTATCTCCTCTGTCAACACCTCAAATTGTGAACAAATCTTTCGCCAATATGTTAGCATTCAAGTGTAGGGATGCAATGAGGTGACGGACAGCATATTGATAGATGGTTGGTACTAAGCATAAAAGAAGCAAAACAGACTAGGTAACCATCCATGAACGACGACAGAGGAGGTGTGATACCGAAGAAAGCAGTCGGCTTGACGAAGATAATGCGACAGCGGTAATTCCATGTATAATGCAATGGTGAAAAATGGCAGCAGAATAAGCCAAAATTACATCTCTTAACCCACCCCTGCAATTGCAGGTAAACCTGTCCCTGTTTTGTAAGAGTTCCGGGTGCGCAATGAAGTGTGTCAACGAAAACAAGTAACTAACTGAAGAACATTCCGTCAAAAAATCACCCTAGACCCACCTACTGAAAACCTTTAGAAAGCATGTATTTAAAATAAAATCAATTGGGCGGCCCTATGGGGCAGCCCTATGGGGCAGCCCCACCGTTTAGCATTCATAAAACACTTTTCAAACCGTAAATTCTATAAGTGAGATGATGAAACCAAACGTGTGAGCACTTTCCAGGGATGGTTATATAAGCTTTGTTTGCAGAATATGAAAATGCATTTCAGGCAATTTTGGAGAGGTTTTACGGGAAAAGGATTCCTTTTGATTCTAAAACAGACCATAAGCCTAGTTCTGACGGTATCAATGCGAAAGTAGCGATAATGCTTAAATCTATGAAAGCTTGTGCTTACTAAAAGATCTCACTTCATAAGACCAGGTGTGGGCCTTATTTCCGATTTTAGTTTGAATGACTGAAATAAATTGCACGTGCTATACATGTAGCATTACACCTCCAAATTACTTGACTTACTGACACATAATAGTAATTCTTTGACGGAAACGTAGTTTTGCGTCTAGTCTAAAAATTAATGGAGTAGACAAAACATTTCAACAATACAATAACATAAAATAAAACAACGTTTTTTGAGGAACATCACCGTGAAGTTGTAATGTAGTTGATCTAGCATTCTTAACACTCAAGCAAACAATCGGAGCGGAAAGATAACGTTTAATCTAGTTATCAATTTGGTTTGCGGGGTCATAGAACCAGCTATTTTTCTAGAGAGGATCGATGGGTTACCGAATTGGAAGCATTTTATGGGTCGTGGATGACGGTTTTGACATAAGCATGATGTCTGAGCCTCTTTTTACGGCTAACCATCAATTCCTACTCTGTTGGATGAGATCCTACGGGTGACCATTTCTACATACAAACCCACCTATTCACTGCATTAGCTTACATACAACCATCAATTCTAACTCTGTTGGATGAGATCTTTCTAGTGACCTTTTCTTCACAAACCCACCTATTCACTGCAGGAGCTTACTTACCACCATCCATTCTGACTCTGTTGGATGAGATCCTGCTGGTGGTTTTTTCTACACACAGACCCACCTATTCACCGCAATAGCTTACTTACCATTATCAATTCTGACTCTGATGAATAAGATCCTTCTGGTGACCATTTCTACTGCTCTTTTGAGAATGACAGATCGTTGATTTTCTGCCAACTATTTTGAGCCGAAGTTTACGAAGGGAGGCAACCCGATTTCCTCACAGTCATTTGGGTTAAAACCTGTCATATTTTAGCATCAAATGGACTCCGTAAGAGACTAGATCAATAAGGCGCAAACGCCTACATGGGTGAAAGCGTAAGAAATTAAGTCAGGCCATTTGATCAGTTCCAGGCAAGTTTGGTATCAAAGTTCACCGGTTGGCATAACGCATATATTCTCAAGTGAATAAGAATTTTCGGGGGTGAATTTACGTAAACGCATTTAGTAATCAACACAAAAAGTTCGGTGACATTTTCAGTCAAATTGAAAACAACTGACCTGTATTTATTCTAGTTAGTTTCGCTTGTCCTCAGAAATACAGCTAAGAACTCGTCGTTTTCCTTGTTACTTTCAATTTAAGTCACTTTATTGAGGGAATTAGGCTTTTGTCCTTCAACTTCGTATTCACATTCAAAAATGACAAAAGAAGAAACGGTTACAGCAATAACTCTGACAAATGAAAACGTAAGGTCATCGATATGTGTGGGCCAGGCATAAGCTGCCACTACTGACACAAGTTTCATTATATGTGCAATAGATTCTCAGCAAATGAGTATCACGTTTGCATTTAAATGTGTCAAGAGTTTCTGAAAGGACCACCTCATCAGGCAGTCCGTTCCTTGCACCAACGGCCCTCTGCGAAAAGGCATTCCGATGGACGTTCGTGTGGACCAACTTCCTATGCAATTTAAAGGGATGACCCCGCAGATGATCCGTCTCGGCGCGTTGTTTGAAATTGGTTTCGAATTTCAAGTACCTCGAGCCTACGAGTTTTTAGTCTCTACCTCAGTGTAGAAGACACGGTGCTGGAAAATTATTAAAGAATTGTCTTTATATTCCTCTGAGTTTGTAAATTGCGACTTGGACCCTCGATCTTTGCTGCTTTCTGAAACTCACGCCGGCTGTGTGCTCCCTGCATCTGCTCTCAATCGCGGAAGTGACTCAAACCAAAAGCTGAGTCCTTATATTTTCATATTCTTATTGTTGAAAACTCAGCTGACTCTCTGTTAATTTTGTGGCAATTATAACATGGAAAACTCAAGTTCCATAAGTTTATTGTCACAAAAAATTGGTCCACGTCCTAGTTGCTTGGGAACGTCTATCGGTGCCTCTACCCACTCGGCCATATTGGCAGGGGATCTTGTTAAGAAATTTAATGGACAAGCAGAAAACAATTGCAACTATCGTTATTCTGCTAATTGTTCACCTCCCGCTAAACGGGGTACAAGTTCAGTAAGCTTAACTATTGTAGCTTACGAAGATGAAACATGTATGGGGTGTTTCAGCCTCCAGCAGAAATTCTCAGGAATGGAGCAGGAAATAAGCAATCTAAGACAAGAAATAGATAACTTAAAAAATCTTTATCTTGCCCAACTGCTTAAAAAGCTCCTGTTCGTAATAAACCTACCACAAAGCAAATTTCCTATTCATATATAGCTTCTTCAAGCTTACATAAAAGTCACAGTAAACATATCGCAATAGCTGGACCCGGTAAACCAGAGGAATTTTCGCTACTTCCGAAGGGAGCCCCATCTAGTCCTTGCGCCACTCCACCGGAACTTAGTTCGGGTAGCATCAGCACTAATCTGGCGTTACCGCCCATCGCTACATCACTGGTAGACGTTGCACCAACATGCGATGTTGAAGAGGTTGGCGAGTTTGTAAAGCCACAGAAGAAAAGGTCTAAGAAGAACAAGTCGTGCGGAGATTTGGCTCCAGCCTGCCCAACACCACCGGCTCATCTGGGCCTATCAGGCAAAGTGAGCTGGTTACCAGTACTCACTCAGCTGAAAGATCTGAGTTACAAACGGGCCCTAGATTTAGTCGAAAACAGAATGTAGTCATTAAAGGTGTCCCGGAGTCAGCTTCAATTATTCCAAAGGAGCGAGTTAAACATGACTTGGAACTCCTTCAATTGTATGCAAAAACGCTGCAAACGGACGGCATATAGAATAGGGAAGGCTCTGTCTACACCCGATTCAAATCCTCGACCAAGACCTCTTAAAATCATCTTGGAAAACGAAGCACAGGCACAGCTCCTGCTACAGAGAAAATCAACCCTGCGGGGTCCGCATTCATAGGTGTTTTTCAACCGGAATATAAGTTGAAAAAGCGAATGAAAATGCGACAGCTAATAATAGAACTAGAAACACGAAAGACCAATGGCGAGGCAAATCTCAAAATAAGGGATGGACAGATAGTTCAAGTGAAAACAGAGCATTTCTCTGGCCGAAGGCAGACACCCTGACAGCCTAACTGTCCCGTTTCAGAAACCAAAAACGTGCCGGCTTAAACTAATCGTCGTCAATGCCAGATCTCTGCTATATAAGATGCCTTTGCTCCAGACTCTGGTTTTCATCCACCGCCCCGACATTGTAATAGTTACAGAGACATGGGCAACACCCTGTGTATCCGACTCCGAACTCTCTATTCTATGCTACGCTTACATTCGGAATGATCGACACGAGGGCCGTGGTGGAGGAAGCTGTATCTATGTTAGGCAACCACTTACATTTTTTCCATTGGACTATCGCCAATTTACCGCGGTAGAGGAGAGCTGTTGGCTCCGAGTAGTTCTAAAAATAACTACTCTTTACTCGTTGGTAGTGTCTATCGCCCACCCAATGCCAGCGAGGATTACGGTCTTTGTCTCTCGCTGGCATTTCACGCTGCAGCTGACTTAAATCTGAAGTACTGCTTGATTGCAGGTGACTTCAATCTTCCTGAAGTTCACTGGTTTCCAACTTCCGGTCCTGCAAAGTTCAAAGACCTACTTGAGGCCATAGGTATAGGCATGTGGGACCAGGTAAATGATTTTCCCACCCGAGGATCAAACATACTTGATCTTATTTTTTTGTAGAGGTTGTCAGCCATCGTCAGTGTCACCTTTTAGATCCACTTGGGAATTCTGATCATACTATAGTTCTTTCTACACTAGAACTAGAGGCTGCTGAAACTTTTCCAAAAATATAGCTTTTTCCGTGATTTCAGATCAGCAAATATGAGGGAATTGCTAACACACCTAAATTCCCACGACTGGACTAACTTCTTTGTATGTTCGGATGTGAATGTTTGTACTGATACTTTTTAAAAAGTTCTGGGTCCACTCATTTTTCGTTTTGTTCCCCGTAAGAAAAATAATTTATGTCAAGGATGAAGTCTACCTCCCTTTATCATTCCGCCGTAGACTGCGTAGACTCTCCCGTCGTTTTCATCTACAAAACGACACCTCCGTCCTGCCCTTGATCCAGCAAATCTTTGAAGGGCTAAGAGGCTGTCTGACGAAAAACGACAAGCCGATGAGGTTACCTTTGCCGAAAACCCTTCTTTAAATGTTGCGAAGCTCTTTTCGCGCACAGAAAAAGTGCAGAGAAAAACGCAGCACCCCGTACTTCGAGATGACTTAGGAAACCCAATAGCTGACGCTAAGTTGACTGCTGATAGCTTCAATGCTTTCTTGTCTAGAACGTTTAGTGAACATACTGTCGCCCCTTTCCTAACATCCGGGTTTGGACCGGTAACGTCCTCGAAACCATAACTTTTACCCTCTGGGACGTGACCGTAGCCATTCGGCGTTTTCGTCAATCTTACAGTCCAGGACCAGATGGCGTCCCGGTCAGCGTTCTAAAGGCGGATGCAAACGATATTTTTCCGTCCCTTCTGTATAAGATATTTAATCTTGCTCTTGAAAGTGAAACTTTCCCTATTTTATGGAAGGAATCGCACAAACTGCCTATTCCCAAACACGGCCGACCTACGTCATTTGACGACTTTAGGCCAATAAATACACTACCAGCAATCTCGAAGATCTTCGAGACCTTGATCAAAGACAAGATGATGTGTCACCTAAGAGAGAATAACCTACTTAATGCGGCTCAGCATGGCTTTCTCGAAAAAAGGTCTTGTGACACTTGCCAGCTCTCTTTCTTCGATCATGTGCTACAATCTAGGGACAGCGGTTTTGCAATTTATACCGTTTACTTCGATTTCACTAAGGCTTTTGATTGTGTTGACCATGATCTCCTACTGCTGAAAATTACCTCCTTCGGCATAGGTAACAAGCTTCTGAACTTAATAATTTCCTATTTGAATGCTCGCGCACAACGGGTTAAAATTTCTGATGTTATCTCCAACCCCACGCATGTGAGGAGCGGAGTTATTCAGGGCAGCGTGCTCGGCCCGCTTCTATTTTGCCTCTTTGTCAACGATGTTCCTGATTGTAGTAGTATGGTAGGCCCCTTATGTACGCTAACGATTTAAAAGTTGCCTATCGATATAAACCGATTGATCGCAGCATCGTTCTTGAGCTCTTAAAAAAGGATCTTCAGGCCTTCGCTCAGTGGTGTCGCACATGGCGCCTCTCACTTTCTTGGCAAAAGTGCTCCGTTATGGTTATTGGCGACAACCATCAGCCACACCTAAGCATAGACGGTCACGATCTAAATGTGCCCGGAGTTATAAAGGATCTTGGCATATCATATTCTAGTAGTCTTAATCTGTCAGAGCACTGCGCCCTGATTGTCTCGAAAGCACGCCAAACTACTGGGTTTATTCTCAGAAATTTTAAAACCGTCAAAATTAGAATCAGCCTCTATAAAAATGTATGTCAGGCCTAGTCTGGAATACTGCTCGTTTCTATTTAGTCTTCTGCACGCTAGTGAACGAAAGAAGATAGAATCAGTCCAGCACTTCTTTACAAAAAGAGTTTTCTATTCAGATCACCGAAACCTGTCCTACCAACAACGCTGTGAGCTTACAAGCCTTGACCCGCTATGGCTTCGCAGATTACAGAAGGGACTATTTTTAACGTTTTAACTACTAAACAGTCGTAACATGTAACCTCGACCACTCTCGGCGCACCAGTCATCGAGATGTATTTTTATTTCTTCCTTTGGCACGCACAGTTAGATACCGACAGTTTTTTTCGGTAAACGCTATAGCAATCTAGAATAAGCTACCTAGAAGTATCAAAATTCAGCAAAGCTATCCCTTGTTTACGCGAACTATCACTAGTTTTCTACATTCAGGACACCTTCCAAAACTTTTGGGTGCTGACTCTGTTGAAGCTCTCATCGGTTCTGATGGCGTTCACGGACTCTGAATCCTGTGCCGGTCTTCATGCTGAGGGCAATATTGCTGGCTCTGCAGACCTCAATCGGCTTATTTCTCAGTCGACAGCGAACAGCCACTCGCCGACATACCTGCTGGTGCAGAACACCGGATCCGTAACACTGAATGGAGAGGTTCTTCACCGGGCACCTGTGTTAACGCGTCCCTGTCCAGAACTTTAATTACTCAATAAGCTGCAGTTTTTTCTCCTGAAAACACCTGAAACAACGATCAGGAGTTTTTTTCACTATCAGCTTGACCCTCTACTGTATGTATTTTTTTGACCTTGACTGTAAACTGGCAATAAATAAAATTAAATTAAATTCCAAGAAGTCAGCAAATTCTAGGGCACACTCGTGGCCTCTGATAATCCAGTAGGTTTCGATGAGGTCACCACTTAATGCCTGTAATTGAGAGGAAACAAATAAATTTCAACTAGTCTGCTTTCGTAAGGCAGATGACAAAGATTCTTGACCATCTTCTTAAACCACGGACGCTAGGCCTGGATGGCATATTCCAAGTGAGATCGAACAAATGCTCCGTAGGTTTTTCAGAATAGTTCTTATCAATCTGCACAAATCCACGTCTGAGTGCAAATAAAACTTGTGTTGCGAGTTAAGCTGCCTTTACACAATGTGAAGATGGTTTAAGTGAGGAGTTTATTAGAACACCGAGGTCCTTCTGTTCCTCAACAATCAAAAGGGGCTGCCCATTGAGAAGGTATTAGTTGGAATCATCCTCATTACTGGTGTTTCTAGTACAGCGTCTTAGGACCACGCACTTCCCAACGTTAAAATTTAAGAGCCAATGAGCAGCCCAGCTTCTAAGATGGTTGAGACTCTCTTGAATTACGTGCCTATAGGCATCAGATCTGACGACTCTCCACAATTTAACATCTTTTGCAAACATGACAGCGCTGCAACCCAGGTCTTCAACGCAGTCGTTTTTATAGACTAAGAAGAGTAATGTTCCTAAGACGGAGCCTTGGGGGACACCACGTAGAACCGGAGTAGGTGTTGACTTCGAGGAATGGATGCACAAAGTTTGAAATCTAGCTGTAAGAAAGTCTGTGATCCATGTCAGCAGCATTCCTCTTATGCCAATTTCAGGTAATTTCTAGATGAGACATTTGTGTGGGACACTGTCAAACGCCTTCTTGAAATCAGTGTAGATGACGTCAACCCTACCATCTTCGTCCAATGCGCGAGTCCACTGCTCTTTTGAGAGCAATTAACTGGAAAGACAAGAAAGATTCTGCCTGAAGCCATGCTGGAGCTCTGAGAGCAATCGGTTTTCCTCAAGGAACTTCATGGTTGCCTTCCTTATTATTGATTCCCTCATTTTACAGCAAATGGAGGTAAGGCTGACCGGCCGATAATTTTTGACATAAGATCGAGCCCCACTCTTGTATATGGGGCATATGTTTGCTGCCTTCCATTCGGATGGCAGTTTTCCAGGTTCAAAGAACGAACTGAATGTATGCGCTAGTGGTTTAAAGAGTTCGCTTGTCAGTTATTTCAATAACTTTGCCGGTAAATCATCCGGACCAGATGATTTGGCTTCTTTAAGATTTTGCAGTTCTCGTTCCACGAGACGTTCCGGGAAGAATATATATTCAAGAACTGGACCGGCTTCTATAACACTACCGTTGTCGTTGTCGAAGCTAGAGTTCCGGTTGTCTAGTGAATACCGATGCAAATAACCGACCCAAGTGCTCGGCTTTCTCGCAAGTTTCAACGATTTCAACACCATTCCCATCCATAAGTACTGCGACTGTGTCCTGGTTTTTTAATCTTTTATTGATATAATTGAAAAAAAATTGAGGTTTATTTTCAGACTGTTGAATAATTCTTGATTCATAGATCTTCCTTACCTGACAAGTCATTTTTTGAAAGCATTTCTGCGGTGAAGAAATTCCTTGAGATGCTCTGCTGACCCTGTTTCTCTGAATACCTTTCATTTTTTATTCTTCTTCTTTCAATGCCCCTTATGTTCTCTGAGCATTTGTATACAAACATCTCAATTTAGACTGGGTAACTCAATTTAGACTGGGTAACTTCTTCTCATTTCGTGCGTTTGAATGCTTGAGCCTGTCAGTGCTTTCCGATATGAATTGGTGTCCATCCCGCTCACACTGACTTCTGATTAGTAATCGTCCTCTGAGTTCTGGTGAACGTTCCTTTTATTATTCGAGCTCTGTACAGTTGGGTACATCGTATTTAGTGTCCCCCGTCTGTGTTAGGACCCATCTTTATGATGAACGGTGTATGCCACAAGAAAGACCTCTTCTTCACTTTTATTTTCCCACCCTTTATTTGGAGCCATTTTCCCCTTATTCTGTTCTCCTTTTCAGTTCTTTTCTCAGCATCCTCATTTTGAGCCTTTCCGTTCATGCGTAAGACTGGAATAATTGTTAGGCTGCTCTTGTACTTAGTTTATTTGATAATTTTATAATGAGTCGGTGTCTATCGAAGCATTTTTCAGACTTGGTTTCCCATTATCTTATATTTACTCAGTTTTGGTGGGATTTTAGATCTAAAAAATGGCAGAAGAGAAGAACTTGAAGATAGACACGTGGTTCACATCGCCTTCATTGACTTTCAAAAGGACTTCGATACTGTTCCGCACCAGAGACTGCTGTACGAGCTAGAACAAATTGGAATCATAGGAAGCCTCCTCAAGTGGATCTAAAAGTTCCACGTGGGTCGGCGCCGGGTTGTCTACATTGGCCAAGAGAGGTCGAGTTCTGCTGCGGTCGAGAGTATGGTTCCTCGGGGTTCAGTACTAGGGCCAATACTATTTTTAATATACGTGGAGGATTGTGTCGGGAATCTGGACTGTGATGCAGCAATGTTTTCCGACGAAATTAAAATCTGGAATGTAATCCAGAGCCCTGCTGACGACGATAAACTACAGATAAACCTAACTCGGTTGGAGGAGTGATCGAATCATTGGCTTTTGCGGTTCAACGTCGATAAGTGTACAATACATCGCTTAGGCAACCCATCTGGATCTGCCAATAGTAGAAGCTACTTTCTCAACGGTGAAGCCTTAGAATACGTGGGAACCCAAAAGGACCTTGGTGTGCTGACGACCACCACCTTAAAACTATCATCTCACTGCTTGAAAGGGGTGAAGAGCGCAATTGTGGTGCTGAATGCCATCTCAAGTTCTCATCTCAAGTCCTCATCAACCATCAGCGATACTGCCATCGGCTGCCCCCCCCCTCCAACTGGAAACCCACCATCCTTAACAGAAACCATCCGGGCCGTGTACCAAATTTCCAGCGGGAAAACACTGGTATCTGACGCAATTCTGAGCGAATCTATAAGTGCGTTGGCTCCCGGATGATGGCAGGTCTCACAACGCTAGTCCAGAAGATTTGGCTCCAAGGAAAATTTCCTCGGGAATTCAAGGATGCGACCATTGTCTATCTCTACAAGCGGAAGGAGAACTGACAACTCTATGACAACAACCAAGGCATATCGCTGCTCAACAGCGCTGGAAAGGTATTTGCTCGTGTTCTTCTTTATCTTCTGAACGACCATCTAGAGCTGGGACTTTTCCCGGAAAATCAATGTGGCTTTCGACAGCACCGTAGAACAACCGAAATGAATTTTGCCGTTCGCCAGCACAAGAGAAGTACCAGGAGTTCTGAACTCACCTCTATACTAACATAATGGACCTCATGCGAGGAATCGCAATGGACTGTGGGAACTTAGGCAGACATTTGGCTGTTTTGATTCGTTCGCGTGCATGGTACATCTATTCCATTAGGGGAGGGTCACACCCATCTTGGAAAACGGCACAGTCTCTGAAGCATTCGCAGGTCTGCGTACTGACTCCCAACCCCTTCAGACGTATGTTTTATGCCATGCTGATGGACGCCTACCACGATCAGTGCACTGGACTCCGGATCGCCTACAGAAATCATGGGAGCCTTCTGAAAAACCAGCCTACTAAAGCTAAAATGCATATTTCTACGGCTACAGTCCAAGACCTGCCCCTTGAAGACGACTATGCACTCAACACCGTGACAAAAGACGGCATGCAAATGAGTATGGCCCTCGTCGCCGCCAGCTGCGCCGCCAATATGGAAAAAGCGGTGGTCATGCACAGACTCCAACCCGGCGCAGAATACGCCGCTCTTCGAAACACTGTTAACGGTATCGAACTCATCACTGCAGAAAGTTTGCTTACCTAGGAAGCACTGGCACGCAATATCAGAGTCAATGACGAGATTGCGCATCAGATCTCGAAGGTAAGACAAGTCTTTTGCCGTCCTCAAACATCCATGTGGAATCGCTATGGCCATCAACTGAACATCAAATTGAGTAATTGCAAGGCTTTTCTCTTGACGACACCTCTGTTTGGAGAGGAAGCCTGAACCGTCTGCTACTACAAACCAGGAAACTGAATCACTTCTACCTCAGCTGCATTCACAGAATACTGAAGCCGACATGACACGACAGTATCCCGAACATGGAAGTCCTGGAACGGACCGAAATCCGTGGCATCCACGGCACTCTGTGGCAAAAGCAACTGCATTGGAGGGATGTACGACTTGCACCTACCAAACGACCCTTCTCCAGAGATATCATTACGGGTGCTCACCGACAAGAAGGAAAATATGACGCTACATGGACACATTAATGAGCTCCTTGCACTGACTTCAAATCAAACGGCGACATGGAGGGATCTTGTAGAGGACCAGTCGGTCTGAAGAGGAGCAATGAAGACTGGTGCAGCAAACTACGAAGAAAACAGATAACGCAGCCAAGGCCAAAAGAGCTGCTCGGACGTCCAATGTGTCTCGGAGATACAAGGTCAATGCGCCATCCCTCCCAACTTGTTCACACTCAACGCACCTCTCCGTGCGAATGGGCCTCATCGGACATCTTTAAATGCAATGTAAAAACACTTTGATGGCATCTTTTGTGCATTAACGAACACCCCTTCTGCCACTCCTAATTCAAACCTCATGACATTGATCACCCCATCACCGGTGATCGCACTGCGAATACCCCACTTTCCTCGATCCCCGGCAAACCTTCGTTACCGCAATCCCTGGGTAAATCACAGCAAAAACAACCACCGAAATCACTTCCCTCACTTCCAATACCACATAGGTCACCTCCGACGACCCCACCTGCTATCTAGACAATCATTGCTCATTGAGTACACGATTCTAAACTGTCCTCATTGCGATCGCACATCCACCTCGCGCATCAGCCTGGTCGATCGCTTGCAAATCCACCACATAGATGCCAGCGAACCGGTGCCTGAAGCACCAGCACAGAGCATAGATTGCCACTTTCATTGCCTTCATTGCCTTCACGCCTTCACTCACCACCTGGCCCTTCTCGGTCATATGGCCATCCACGAAAGTCGTGCTTACCGTGATGTCGCACACCTAACACATCTTCCACACCCGTCTGCAGTACCATCCCAAGCATTCCCATGAGCATGATCACCAGTACCAGAAGCAAAACTCTGGTCGATTAAACGCCTCCCGGCCTACCCTGCCCTCATTCCCACCACGTATGCGCATCACGCACCAGAGTGGGTAGCCACTAGTCAATTCATCCCACAGAAACTGGCGAATAAGTGCTAGGAGCACCAAATACCATCTACCGCAACCCCTACAGCAGTCCACACCGCCCACGCACATTCATTCACCGCATAGAAACCGCATATAAGGCCACGTATGCCTAAATGAAAATTTTGCGGTAAACCACCGCCGGCTATAACACACCATCGGTATTCTGCTCACCAGCGCCTACATCACCCGCAACCACGCCCAGCATTTCAAAACGCGTGCTCGCAAACCACATCTGTCCCATAAGTGGGAAGTGTGATCCTCGGCTTATACTCCAAGTGGCTCCTCTGCTAAATGTCTTATCCGAACCTGAGCATACCACGGTCAGGTAAGCGCCGTGGCTTGGAAGTTTACCAACGAAAAATTACACTTAAAAACCACATTTCGTACAATGTGTGCTTGTGCGGAGCGGCTGACTGTTGGACTGACAGTCAGTCTGCGATGACTTCTTCCTAGCGTGAACTCCTTCACTTTCATGCATTTTGGATTCGAACCACTCGACCCCTTTCGTGTGATATCCTAGTGCTTGTGTTTTGGGGGCCAGACAGTGTATGTCGTATGCGCAGATGAGGTCATCAGGTAGATAAGCAGCTCTAAAAGTCCTCGCACCAGGCAGCTAACTGGAACGGACGGTGGTTGGGGCCTAAGAATGGGTATAAAGAGTGATGTTGACGGCTCGGCATATTTTCTTTACTAAAAGCAACCTGATGCGTTAAAAGCCATGGCCTAGAGATTTACAGCCGATTGGATAAATCGAACAGCACGGCCAGACCAGAGTGTGGTTGTGCAGTGGTTGACTGATAGACTGAGAGTCATGTCATAATGGATCCTTCTTACTATGGCCTTTATGGCACTTCCACTCCATGGGATCTGAGTCAGGAGTGGCGGTGAGCTTAGGCGCTGCTTCAGTCGCGCCAGCCATCTAAGTTCTCTCCCGCCTCCGGTCTGCTTGACTTGGTCCTAGCACTGAGCCCAGGTTGGTGAGGGGGAGAGTGTGTTTTAGATGCAGTGCAAGCCTACTCACACTATTAGATAATTCATGCGCAAGTCACTGCGCTTGCTTTCAACCTGTTGTGACGGACGCGGTGGACCGCGGCGGATGTGACGGTAGAAATGCTATGTATTATGGATGAAAAGGGAATTTTGAATAAGAAATTTTGTCAAGCTGAGACTAATTTTAG
Source organism: Schistocephalus solidus (assembly GCA_017591395.1). Classification (NCBI taxonomy): domain Eukaryota; kingdom Metazoa; phylum Platyhelminthes; class Cestoda; order Diphyllobothriidea; family Diphyllobothriidae; genus Schistocephalus; species Schistocephalus solidus. The sequence goes on along the minus strand of WEDG01011917.1, from coordinate 105,441 downwards.
TTCAAACAGTTACTTGAATCAACCGGTGCAAAGAAAAAATTCAAATATAATTCGTATGGTGTCCTTGGATCTAGCCCTTGATCCAGCCCACGTGCACGTTATTAACTTTCGGATTTTAGTCAAGCAATCTAAAAAGCACATGAAACATCTTTTAACTGAAATTTTAAATCAATGTTAGCAAGAAAATGACGCAAGTTCATGGAAGTTATGTGGTGTGATTGTTTATATTTAATGTGAAAATGTCAGATACCTTTCTGACGAGCGATCCCTGTTATTTTTTAGGAACAGAAGAAAAATAACGTTCTAATACGTCATCAGTTAAAACATTGTCACTGTGTTTGAAGGCAGCTTAACACACGATGCAGCTTCGATTCACGCTAAGAGGTGCCCTTGTCCAAATTCCTAAGAAGCAATTTGGCAAAACTTATAGGGAATTTAGTCGCTGTCAATTAGTTTATCAACTGGAACGAGTTCAGGCAAGGGCTATGAAAATGGTGAACAAACTCAGCCGATTGTCCAACAAAACGTGACCGTCTGAACTTACTGTGCTTCATCTAATTGCAGGCGATTTCACGATAACGTCATTCAGATCTACCGGATTGTTAGGGTCAGGCGCGTCGTTTGAAATTGCTTTCGAATTTCAGCTCCTTTGAGTTTACAAAGTTTAAGTCTCTACCTTAGTGTAGAAGACACGTTCATTTGGAGTAACTCTTGAGTGGATTGTCCAGTCTCTAAATTTGGGAGTTATTTACTTTAACTTAATGATTTTGCGGCTATCCAAATATTCCTTCACTGAGGATTATTCCACGTCCAGGACATTATCCTTACGAGAAATACAAGCTTCAACGTTCACCTGCTTCCAAAGTTCGTGCCAGCGGTGTGCTGTTTTAATCTGCTTTCAATCGGGGAAGGAGAAGTCACAACAAAGGCTGAGTCGTTGCATGCTTACTAGAAGTCTGACTGCTGAATACTATTACACCCTAGTCCATTTATTCAAGAAGATTTATAAATTAAATGTATTCGAATACAATCCAAAGAGGTATAGAAAACACAGACGCTCAGGATTATTTGCGCGGAGAAAAACATTCGTGGTGCAGGCCAGTATCGAACCCAGGTCGCAGATCCACGTGCTGACGCACCTAACTACTGCGCCATATTCTCACGAGAAATCGGCAATCAAAATTGTATGCAAACAAAAAAAGATGGCGAAGACAGATATTCTGTTAAAACTTCTCCTCCTGCCAAGCGGACAAAAAGCCTGATAACACTAATTAATGTCGCCTACGAGGACGAAAAGTGCATAGGGTGTTTAAATCTCTTGAAGAAATTCATATTGATGGAGAAAGAGATAAGTAACTTGAAACAAGAAATGGCCGATATGAAAGAGAAGGTTCATTGTTCACCCAAAAAACACCCGTAACAACGAGAATTCCAACCAAAGAAATTACTTATGCAAATATAGCTTCCTCGAGAATTATTAATGTAGAGCTTAAAAACATTGCATCTACAGAACTCAGTAAATCAGTAGACATTTCCTTTCTTCGAAAGGGAGGTCAAACCAGCTCAAGCACCTTACTTCTGTCAACCAGCTCAGACAGAAGCAGTAATGTTCTGGATACATCAACATTTGCGGTTTCGTTGCTGGATGATACGAAAAAGGGCGAACTTGAAAAGCTCGTCGAATTTGAAGGACCGATGACGAATAATTCGACGTCGAAAAGGGCCAAGATGCTTTCACAAAAAATAGGTTCAAACTCCGAATAAAGCTCGTTCTTTCCAATAGATGCTCAAACACAATCGTCTGTTGGTAATACAGGCGCAAGTGCAGGATAAATTGGCCACGTTCCCAAAGGTGTTCGCCATTAACTTAAGGAATCGTAGCTCGTACTGACGCAAATAACATCGTCGACCAGAGTAGAATTCATCATGATACTGATGCTCTATCAACAAATCAGAAGTCAAAGTCACCAAACAGACATTTCGACCATAAAAGCAATCTCGTTATTAAAGGGGCTCCCGAGTCCCATTCTCTGATTGCAAAGGAAAGGGTAGAACATGACCTCAGTCTTTTCCGAGAAAACTCATATTCAAATCTTCAAGAGGGCGAATGCGTTACCGTGTACAAAGCATTCAGTTTAGGGAAAGTCGATCTTTCACATGAACTATCATCACCGAGGCCTCGTAAAATCATTCTTGAAAATGATCTTCAGGCTTCCCGCCTCTTAGAACGGAGAATGACTCTCCGTAGCTCACACAGGGATGTGTTTTTTTTCAGCCGGATTACGAACCCACGGAAAGGCACAAATTGAGAATGCTGAGAGCAGAACTGAAAATGAGAACAGAACAAGGAAAAAAATTGCTCCAAATAAAGGACGAGGAAATAAAAGTGATTAAGAGGTCTTTCTTGTGGCAGACCCCGTACATAATCAAGGCGGGTCCTCACCGAGACGGATGACACTAAATACGAAGTACCCAACTCTACAGAGCTCGAATAATAAAAGGAAGGCGCTCCAGAACTCGGATGAAGACCACTTAGCAGAACACAGCGTGGGCGGGATGGACACCAGTTCATCTCAAAAAGCAATGACAGACTCTAGCATTCAATCGCACGAAATGCGCAGAAGTCTTTATGGAGGAGTTACCCATTTAAAATTGGGATGTTTGTAAACCAATGCTCAGAGTCTCCTTTCGAAAGTAGACGTACTCAAAGCACTTGTCTCAGACCGAAACACTGATGTCTTTGCCATTACGGAAACGTCGCTCAAAGCCGAAATCGTAGAGAGCGAGGTTTCGATAGATGGATACCAACTATTTAAAGAAACTGAAAAACAGTTGACAGGGAGATGGAGTGGCCGTATATGTTAGGATAGGAATCTCGGCAGATGAACGAGGGCACGCCGTCTTCCTTTAATATGCATTTCTCTGGAAAAAGATTAAAAGGGATTGTTCACAAAATCTACAATTCACAATGATCTAAAAACCACCTAATATTCCAAGTGCAGCTGATGAGTCACTCCTCTATTTGCTCAAGGAAGTTGCACATCACCAAGGGGTGCTTATTGCTTGAGATTTCAATGCACCTACAGTAGAATGGGTAAATCTGACTGTTGATGGTGCACCGAATTCCTTCAGCCACAAGCTAACGGATCTCACTCTCGACCAACCTTTGGTACAGAAGATGCCTTTGCTCCAAACTCTGGTTTTCATCCACCGCCCCGACATTGTAATAGTTACAGAGACATGGGCAACACCCTGTGTATCTGAATCCGAACTCTCTATTCTAGGCTACGCTTACATTCGGAATGATCGACACGAGGGCCGTGGTGGAGGAAGCTGTATCTATGTTAGGCAACCACTTACATTTTTCCATTGGACTATCGCCAATTTACCGCGGTAGAGGAGAGCTGTTGGCTCCGAGTAGTTCTAAAAGATAACTACTCTTTACTCGTTGGTAGTGTCTATCGCCCACCCAATGCCAGCGAGGATTACGATCTTTGTCTCTCGCTGGCATTTCACGCTGCAGCTGACTTTAATCTGAAGTACTGCTTGATTGCAGGTGACTTCAGTCTTCCTGAAGTTCACTGGTTTCCAACTTCCGGTCCTGCAAAGTTCGAAGACCTACTTGAGGCCATAGATATAGGCATGTGGGACCAGGTAGTTGGTTTTCCCACCCGAGGATCAAACATACTTGATCTTATTTTTGTAGAGGTTGTCAGCCATCGTCAGTGTCACCTTTAGATCCACTTGGGAATTCTGATCATACTATAGTTCATTCTACACTCGAACTAGGGGCTACTGAAACGTTTTCCAAAAAATATAGCTTTTTCCATGATTTCAAATATGAGGGAATTGATAACACACCTTAATTTCCACGACTGGACTAACTTCTTTGTATGTTCGGATGAGAATGTTTGTACTGATACTTTTTAAAAAGTTCTGGGTCCACTCATTTCTCGTTTTGTTCCCCGTAAGAAAATAATTTATGTCAAGGATGAAGTCTACCTCCCTTTATCATTCCGCCGTAGACTGCGTAGACTCTCCCATCGTTTTCATCTACAAAACGACACCTCCGTCCTGCCCTTGATCCAGCAAATCTTTGAAGGGCTAAGAGGCTGTCTGACGAAAAACGACAAGCCGATGAGGTTACCTTTGCCGAAAACCCTTCGTTAAATGTTGCGAAGCTCTTTTCGCGCACAGTAAAAGCGCAGAGAAAAACGCAGCACCCCGTACTTCGAGATGACTTAGGAAACCCAATAGCTGACGCTAAGTTGACTGCTGATAGCTTCAGTGCTTTCTTGTCTAGAACGTTTAGTGAACATACTGTCGCCCTCTTTCCTAACATCCGGGTTTGGACCGGTAACGTCCTCGAAACCATAACTTTTACCCTCTGGGATGTGACCGTAGCCATTCGGCGTTTTCGTCAATCTTACAGTCCAGGACCAGATGGCGTCCCGGTCAGCGTTCTAAAGGCGGATGCAAACGATATTTTTCCGTCCCTTCTGTATAAGATGTTTAATCTTGCTCTTGAAAGTGAAACTTTCCCTATTTTATGGAAGGAATCGCACATACCGCCTATTCCGAAACACGGCCGAACTACGTCATTTGACGACTTTAGGCCAATAAATACACTACCAGCAGTCTCGAAGATCTTCGAGACCTTGATCAAAAGACAAGATGATGTGTCACCTAAGAGAGAATAACCTACTTAATGCGGCTCAGCATGGCTTTTCTCGAAAAAAAGGTCTTGTGACACTTGCCAGCTCTCTTTATTTGATCATGTGCTACAATCTAGAGACAGCGGTTTTGCAATTTATACCGTTTACTTCGATTTCACTAAGGCTTTTGATCGTGTTGACCATGATCTCCTACTGCTGAAAACTTACCTCCTTTGGCATAGGAAACAAGCTTCTGAACTTAATAATTTCCTATTTGAATGCTTGCGCCCAACGGGTTAAAATTTCTGATGTTATCTCCAACCCCACGCATGTGAGGAGCGGAGTTATTCAGGGCAGCGTGCTCGGCCCGCTTCTATTTTGCCTCTTTGTCAACGATGTTCCTGATTGTATTTCAGTATGGTAGGCCCTTTATGTACGCTGACGATTTAAAAGTTGCCTACTGATATAAACCGATTGATCACAACATCGTGCTTGAGCTCTTTAAAAACGGATCTTCAGGCCTTCGCTCAGTGGTGTCGCACCTGGCGCCTCTCACTTTCTTGGCAAAAGTGCTCCGTTATGGTTATTGGCGACAACCATCAACCCCACCTAAGCAGAGACGGTCACGATCTAAACGTGCCCGGAGTTATAAAGGATCTTGGCATATCATACTCTAGTAGTCTTAATCTGTCAGAGCACTGCGCCCTGATTATCTCGAAAGCACGCCAAACTACTGGGTTTATTCTCAGAAATTTTAAAACCGTTAAAATTAGAATCAGCCTCTATAAAATGTATATCAGGCCAAGTCTGGAATACTGCTCGTTTCTATTTAGTCTTCTGCACGCTAGTGAACGAAAGAAGATAGAATCAGTCCAGCACTTCTTTACAAAAAGAGTTTTCTATTCAGATCACCGAAACCTGTCCTACCAACAACGCTGTGAGCTTACAAGCCTTGACCCACTATGGCTTCGCAGATTACAGAAGGGACTATTTTTACTGTTTAAACTACTAAACAGTCGTACATGTAACCCCTTTACATCTCTGAGGCACCTCGACCACTCTCGGCGCACCAGTCATCGAGATGTATTTTTATTTCTTCCTTTGGCACGCACAGTTAAATACCGACATTTTTTCGGTAAACGCTATAGCAATCTGGAATAAGCTACCTAGAAGTATCAAAATTCAGCATAGCTATCCCTTGTTTACGCGAACTGTCACTAGTTTTCTACATTCAGGACACCTTCCAAAACTTTTGGGTGCTGACTCTGTTGAAGCTCTCTTCGGTTCTGATGGCGTTCACGGACTCTGAATCCTGTGCCGGTCTTCATGCTGAGGGCAATATTACTGGCTCTGCAGACCTCAATCGGCTTATTTCTCAGTCGACAGCGAACAGCCACTCGTCGACATACCTGCTGGTGCAGAATACTGGATCCGTAACACTGAATGAAGAGGTTCTTCACCGGGCACCTGTGTTAACGCGTCCCTGTCCAGAACTTTAATTACTCAATAAGCTGCAGTTTTTTCTCCTGAAAACACCTGAAACAACGATCAGGAGTTTTTTCACTATCAGCTTGACCCTCTACTGTATATATTTTTTTGACCTTGACTGTAAACTGGCAATAAATAAATAAAATAAAATAAAATAGAAGGTTAACATACCATCGAGATTAAGAGAGAACCAGAGAGCAAATTTCCTGAACCTAGTATTTACGAAGGACTTCTCTTACATGGATTAAGTGTATTCTATTGCACCCCTCGGTAAGAGTGACCATAGTACGCTGATATGGGATTACTCACTTTATTTTCAGCGCCAGAAGAAAATGGAATGCAAGCGAAATATATTGGAGGCTGATTTTAACGTGATTAGGAAAGAACTGATGTTCGTGAAAACGGATTGTTTGCTTAAAGGGAATCCAGAGGATAGTTTCAGTCGATCTGTTTGAAAGCTTTTGACCATGCTATAGTTGTTTCTTCACTAGAAATCGAGGCTGATGAAAAGTTTTCAAAAAATATAGCTTTTTCCACGATTTCCGATCAGCAAATATGGGGGAATTACTAACACATCTTAATTCCCACGATTGGACTAACTTCTTTCTATGTTTGGATGTGAATGTTTGTACTGATACATGCTACCAAGTTCTAGGTCCACTCATTTCTCGTTTTGTTCCTCGTAAGAAAATAATATATGTCAAGGATGTAGTCTACCTCCCCTTATCTTTCCGCCGTAGATTGCGTAGACTCTCACGTCGTTTTCATCGACTAAATGACACTTCCGTCCTGCCATTGATCCAGCAAATCTTTGAACAGACTAAGAGGCTCTCCGACGAAAAAGCGACTAGCTGAAGAGGTTAACTTTGCCGAAAACCCTTCGTACAATGTTGCAAAAACTCTTTTCGCGGACAGTAAAAGCGCAGAGAGAAAAACTCAGTACCCTGTACTTCGAGACGCTTTTGAAACCCTATAGCTGACGCTAAGTTGACGGCTGATAGCTTCAATGCTTTCTTGTCTAGAACTTTCAGTGAACATTCGGTCGCCCCCTTTCCAAACGTCCGGGTTTGGACCGGTAACGTCCTCGAAAACATAACTTTTACCCTCTGGGACGTAACCGTAGCCATTCGGCGTTCTCGCCATTCTTACAGTCCTGGACCAGATGGCGTCCCGGTCAGCGTTCTAAAGGCGGATGCAAATGATATATTTCCGTCACTTCTGTATAAGATATTCAATCTTGCTCTTGAAAGTGAAACCTTCCCTATTTTATGGAAGGAATCGCACATTTTGCCTATACCCAAACACGGCCGAACTACGTCATTTGACGACTTTAGGCCAATAAATACACTGCCAGCAGCCTCGAAGATATTAGAGACCTTGATTAAAGACAAGTTGATGCGTCACCTAACAGAGAATAACCTACTTAATGCGGCTCAGCATGGGTTTCTCGAAAAAAGATCTTGTGACACCTGCCAGCTCTCTTTACTTTGATCATGTGCTACAATCTAGAGATAGTGGTTTTGCAATATACACCGTTTATTTCGACTTCACGAAGGCTTTTGTTCGTGTTGACCACGATCTCCTCCCTGCTGAAACTTACCTCCTTCGGCATAGGTAAAAAGCTTCTGACCTTAATATCCTCCTATTTGAATGATCGCGCACAACGGGTAAAAATTTCCGATGTTATCTCCAACCCCACGCACGTGAGGAGTGGAGTTTATTCAGGGTAGTGTACTCGGCCCGCTTCTATTTTGCCTTTTTGTGAACGATGTTCCTGATTGTTTTCAGTATGGTAGGCCCTTTATGTACGCTGATGATTTAAAAGTTGCCTATCGTTATAAACCGGTCGATCACCACATTGTGCTTGAGCTCTTAAAAAAGGATCTTCAAGCCTTCGCTCAGTGGTGTCGCACATGGCGCCTTTCGCTCTCTTGGCACAAATGCTCCGTTATGGTTAGTTTTGACAACCATCAGCCTCATCTAAGCATAGACGGTCATGACTTAAATGTGCCCGGGTTTATAACGGATCTGGGCATATCATATTCTAGTAGTCTTAATCTGTCAGAGCACTGCGCCCTGATTGTCTCTAAAGCACGCCAAACCACTGGGTTTATTCTCAGAAATTTTAAAACCCTCAATATTAGGACCAGCCTTTATAAAATGTATGTCAGACCTAGTCTGGAATACTGCTCGTTTCTATTTAGCCTTCTGCACGCGAGTGAACGGAGGAAGATAGAATCAGTCCAGCACTTCTTTACTAAAAGAGTTGTTACTTCAGAGCACAGAAACCTGTCCTACCAACAACGCTGTGAGCTTACAAGCCTCGACCCGTTGTGGCTTCGTAGATTACAGAAGGGACTATTTTTACTGTTCAAGCTTTTAAACGGTTTTACCTTTAACATCCTTACATCCCTGAGGTAGCTCGACCACTGTCGGCGCACCAATCATAGAGATGTATTCTTATTTCTTCCTTTGGCACGCACCGTTAAATACCGTCAGTTTTTTTCGGTAAACGCTATAGCAATCTGGAATAAACTACCCAGTAGTATTAAAATTCAGCAAAACTATCCTTTGTTTACAAGAGCTATCACTAGTTTTCTTCATTCAGGACACCTTCCACGAATTTTTGGGTGCTGATTCTCTGGAAGCTCTCTTCCGTTCTGATGCTGTCCACGGACTCTGAATCCTATGCCAGACTTCATGCTGAAGACAATATTGCTGGCTCTGCAGTCCGTAATCGGGTTATTCCTCAGTCTACAGCTAGCAGCCGCTCGCCGGCATACTTGCTGCTAGTACAGAAGACCAGATCCACAACACCGAAAGGAGAAGTACTACACCGTGCACCTGTGTCAACAATTCTCTGTCCTAAACTTTAATCTGTTCAACAAGCTGCAGTTTTTTCTCCTGAAAATAGTTTAAAGAACGATCAGGAGTTTTTTTCACAGTCAGCTTGACCCCCTACTGTATATATCCATTTTGACCTTGCCTGTAAACTGGCAATATATAAATAAATAAATAAATTTGCAAAAAAGACTAGTCGCCTGCCTGGTTAAGAAGAGAACTTTACAGGCAGTTAAAGAAGCAGAATAAAAAATGGAAGGTATTCAGGGAATCAGGGTCAGCAGAGCATCTCAAGGAATTTCGTCATCAGAGAAATGCTGGCAAAAAATGATTCTTCAGATAAGGAAGAACTATAAATCACGAATTTTTCAACAGGCTGAAAATAACCAAAAAAATATTCCATTATATCAATAGTCGATTAAAAAACAAGGACCCAGTCGCAGTACTTATGGATGGCAATGTTGAAGAAGTCGTTGAGAATTGCGAGAAAGCCGAGCACTTGGGTCGGTTCTTTGCCACGGTATTCACTAGAGAATCGGGACTTCAGCTTGACCACGTCAACAGTACTGATATAGACGCCGATACAGTGCTTGAATACGTATTCTTCCCGGAACGTCTCGTGGAACGAGAACTGCGAAATAGGAAAGAAGCGAAGTCATCTCGTTGGGACGATTTACCGGCAAAGTTCTGTAAAGAACTGGCCGGCGAAATCTTTAAACCACTAGTGCATATATACAATTCATCATTTGAATCAGATAAACTGCTATCCGAATGGAAGGCAGCAAATATATGCCCCATTTACAAGAGTGGGGCTCGCTCTAACGTCAACAATAATCGGCCTGTCCGCCTAACCTCCATTTGCTGTAAAATAATGGAATCAAAAATCAAGAAGGAGACCATGAAGTTCGTTGAGGAAAACCGATCACTCTCAGAGCTCCAGCATGGTTCATACAGATTCGCTCCTGTATTTCTAGTTTATTACTCTCCACAGAGCAGTGGACTCACGCATTGGACGAAGATGATAGAGTTGACGTCATCTACACTGATTTCAAGAAGGCGGTTGACAGTGTCCCACACAAACGTCTCATCTACAAATTATCCAAAATTGGCATAAGATGAATGCTGCTGACATCGATCGCAGACTTTCTAACAGCAAGATTGCAAACTGTATGCGTTGATTCCTCAAAGTTAACAAATTATCCGGTTCTACGTGGTGTCCCCCAAGGCTCCGTCTTAGGGCCGTTATTCTTCTTAGTGTACATCAATGACTGTGTCGATGACATGGGTTGCAGTGCCGTCAAGTTTGCAGACGATGTTATATTGTGGAGGGTCATCAGATTTGATTCCGATAGGCATGCACTTCAAGAGGAACTCAACCGTCTAAGCAACTGGTCTGCTCGTTGGCTCTTAAATTTTAACGTTGGGAATTGTGTGGTCCTAAGACTGCATACCAAAAGGACCAGTGAGGAGGATCATTCCTACCAATACATTCCCGATGGGCAGTCCCTTTCCATTGTCATAGACCAGAAGGACCTCGTAATTCTAATAAACTCCTCAATCAAATCATCTTCGCAGTGGTTAAATGCAGCGTAACGCGCGACACAGGTCTTATTTGCGCTCAAACGTGGATTTGTGCAGATTGATAAGTAACTCTTCCGAAAAACCTACGGGGTATTTGTTCGATCTCACTTGGAATATGCCGTCCAGGCCTGGCGTCCGTGGTTTAAGAAGGATTATCTACAGCTGAACGAGTGCAGGCGATGGCTACGAAGATGGTCAAGAATCTTAGTCATCTGCCTTACGAAACCAGACTGGTTGAACTTGATTTGTTTCCTCTAAATTACAGGCAACTACGCGGTGACCTCATCCAACCAACTGGATTGTCAGAGGCCACGAGTATGCCCTAGAATTTGCGGACATCTTAGAATTGGCTGGAATGGAACATCTGCGGGGTCATCCCTTTAAACTGCAGAGGAAGTTGGTCCACACTGACGTCTGTTAGAACGCCTTTTGCAGAGGATCGTTGGAGCATGGAACGGACTCTCTGACGAGGTGGTCCTTTCAGAAACTGTTAAAAAATTTAAATTTAAACTAGATGCTCATTTGCTTGAAAACCTATTGCACATATAATGAAGATTGTGTAATTAGCGGCATCTTAATAAATAAATAAATTGTATATTTAAGGCCCAGAGAGCCCCGTCATTTCAAACTTAGTATCGCGGTATAAATAAATACAAAGTGGATAATTGCTGCTCTATGTGAGCAGCCATATTAACAGCAGAAATTAACAATATGGTAGGCATATCTGATTCAGAACGATTTGCCATTTTTAAAACAATAGACAACAATCTTGCGCCTGGCCCACACATATCGATGACCCCACATTTTCATTTGTCAGATTTATTACTGTAAACGTTTTTTTCTTTGAAATGTTTGCATGTGAATAGGGAGCTCAAGGGCGAAAGCCTTCTTCCTTAAATAAAGTGACTTAAAGTGACTCAGAACCTTTTATTTTTGTTTTAACGCTTCAAACGTTAATAATATAAAGTGTGTTTTGGCGCTTCACTTTTACTTGTTTCGGCGTGATTTTTAATAGGATATCTGGGATGGATGCTATATCAGACAAGGGAAACGGTGATGTTGGCGAAAGGTTCCTGTTCAGCTCCGAGTCCGTTGGAGAGGGTCATCCAGGTAATAGAATAACCCATGTAACTAGACATCTTCAGATAAAATTTGTGACCAGGTTAGTGACGCTATCCTGGATGAATTTCTGAATGTGGATCCAGATGCAAAAGTTGCCTGCGGTACGTGTCGTATTTTTTTTTATTAACATTTTGTACACGACAGAAGCCTTCACTAAAACTGGGATGATCCTTATTGGCGGGGAAATATCGTCGAACGCAACTATTGACTTTCAAGCCGTCGTTCGGCGTGTCGTCAAACAGATTGGCTACGATGATTCGCGCAAGGGTTTTGACTATAAAACCTGCAACGTTCTTACCGCCATTGAACAGCAAAGTGCTGATATTGCTCAGTGTGTACACGAAGGACGAACGATGGAGGAACTCGGAGCAGGTGATCAGGTATTTTGATTATTCCATACGTCGCACTGTTTTTGGCTTTTAATCAAAGTTTTTCCACAGATTTGACATTTTGGCAGGCGTTGACTAACTCTACAACCTAGTATTCGGTCGAAAATTTGAAAGGTTTTGGCTAAAATTCACTTAAGTAACCATATTTTCACCCATAACCATGCCGTTGTCACGACTGTTTTTTTACTTTGGTTCATTTTCAAACTAGGATGCTTGTTTCAACCTTATTTGGGACTCTTATCTACTTACCTGTACTCTCGATTTGAGTTCACATTTACGTTCAATTCACTTAATACGACCTGAATTGATTACCAAACTGAATACATAGACTTTTTCACGTGTTAACTAGGCCTAAATTAAGTGCCTTTTCTTGAAACACATTCCAGTCACTATGGTTAATAATTGTTCTGTTTTGTCTCGAGTAGTAGACTTAAGACTGACAACTGTTGTGTTTCGGGTTGGTAGCACTCGCACCTCCCTTAAAAGATAAACCAATTTTCGAGGAAAAAAATAACGTCTTATTCCCCCTGCTGACTATAACTTGTTTCCTTCTTTACCTTTACCTCTAAAATAAAAGCGGCGATTTTTATCTCAGACACTTCGTTTTATATTTATTGCGATTATAATAGTGTTCTATTTCTACATATGCACCTTCATTCTGTGCGATAGTTTGCGGATAGTTTTGTTGAAGCGTATCTATCACTCGCCGGCGGTTATGATCAGCCCAAACCACCTCTTAAGTGGCCCTGCCCACAGTATGGTTACAAAACACCTCGGATAAAATGTTGGAATTCGGTCAATGCTTCTCAGGCACACTACCCTTTCTCGTCAGTAGTCCAGCCGATCATATTTTTGTAAAGTTGGGTGCTAGTAGGGTCAAGATTTTTTTCGTGAGAACTGCCGCTTAGCATTTTTGCAAGTTGCAGTTCTGCAATGCTTGTTCCTCTTCAGCGCCTACCGTGGACTATAAACTCGAGTTGTCATGCTACGATCGCTTAGCGAAATATCCATACTTTTTCAAGCACCAGCCCTGGTTGTCTGATATAAAAAAATAAGGTTGCTGACCTATATTTTTTTACTTTAGGGTCTTATGTTTGGCTACGCAACCGATGAAACTGAGGAATGCATGCCTCTTACTCTTATGTTGGCACATGCTCTCAATGAAAGACTCGCTCTGTGTCGGCGTGATGGTACTCTGCCCTGGGCGCGTCCGGATTCAAAGACGCAGGTGATTGTACACGTTAATTTTTTATCATCTAGTAGTTTTTTGTGGCGTGCTTAAGTTTTTGACGATTCTTAAGTATTGTCTGTCTAATAAAATTCAAAAAATGAAATATTGTACGCTTTACTGACAGATATATTTTAATGATAAGGATTTTTCACCCGATGTAAACAAAAACATGGCTTCGTTCTCGAAACATCGACCACTTGTCATTGATGTCTGACGGCTAGGTTGGGCACTGTGTTGACGTAACATGAAGCCAAAACTCAATGCGTCATATTTAGCGGGTGTTTAATTTCTCCCAATACCTACAAACAATCAACACCTGGCTAATCACCGACTTGTTTGCTCTAGAATAAGCGTTAAGTGTCCATAGAAGTGGTGTTTAAACGTTTCGGTGCGTGTCGCTTTATATACTCACATTACAAAACGTTCTTCGGTGCCTTATCCCTCTTCGTTCCTCAAAATACTTAATGCAGTTCCGTATTGCTCAATCTAACCAGCCGCTTCTTCGCTGAAGATTGTGGCTTAGGTTTGTGCGGTGCGCACCTGAAGCGATCCGCAGCACCTCTTCCATAAAGATTGTAGGCTTATCGTATCAAGCTTAAGCACCAAATTTTAGAAGACTCCAACGCTCAAAGACCTGCACTATAACCCGCATTGGTACCGCTTGTCACGTAGCCGTGAGCTGTGATTAAACTCGTGGTTGCGGTCTTGTAGCTTAGATGGTTAGTTCTGACCGTACCCAAGGTGTCGTGCGTTCGAATATCACTGCTGCTGCCGAGTTTTTCACAATTTGGTCAAATGAATTATTCGAATCTACTAACGGCACATGCTGTTGAAATTTGTAGCGAAAAACAATAAATATGCGGCTGTTGGCCTTGCCGACACTAAACGGATTCTGTCGAAGCCGATAGGTCGTTCTGTGGATATCGGGCATTTAGGGTCTCGATAGGCATTATAATATAATTTGGATATTTGACCTATGACACGCAAGCACGTACTGTTGACTAAAAAATTGGCCAAGGGTAAAGCGCACTCAAGTTGACTACACCACCTTGCGATCGGGACATCTGGTAAAACCACGCACAGACGAGGTCATTTTGGACAAGTTGGTCTAGTCTCTATTCACGGTCTCGAATAAAAGTCTGATCGCTCCAGAGAAAAGCAAAAACTGTCTTCGCTTCCGGATTTACGACGCGAGTGTGGCAATTGACGTGTTACCTGTGGCCCAGTTGCACGCGCTCCTTAGAACAAAACCATTCTGGAGTCAAAGGAGATTCCATACCTGTTGAACTTCCGTCGACACAGTTTTTGTTACTTGTCCCCTCGCCTTGAACCATCTGAACCTCCAGTGGTTTGTCTATAACCTTTTGCCCTACCACTGTCTTACAGTATCTCTATCTGTTCAAAATATATTTCTCTATGGTTTACACCGTACATTTTATGCAGTTATCAAGGTCACTTTGCTACCACAGAACGGTTAGAAGCATTCGGTCCTATTTTACCGTTCGGGAAAATATGCTAGACTTTTCTTAAATCGTTCAATGACTCAGCGAATAGTCTGTCTGAATGTACCACTGGCACTGACCTTTTGGCCAGCGAGAATAGAAGCGTCAAGCAGGTCGTCAAAGTCTGGTTAGAGTCCATTTCCCTGCGTATAGAGTGGTTAACAATCTTCCGTGTGTGGCATTTTACAACGGCTCACGGGTTTTTTTCATCACCAAAAAAGCCTTCGAATTCATGACCAGTTTTAGAAAAGTTAATTCAGATCACAACAGGTTCTCTTACCCTTCCACTACCCCGCTGTCTGTCTGACAGTTAGAAATTTATATCACGGTAATTGTAAAACTTTAAAGGCTTGTTTCTTAGAGTTAAATATAGTCTTCTGCGCACACACTGCCGTCAATGGAACGGAATTACTGAATTACGTAGTCAGATTCGGTGATCGCCTGACGGTCGCATCTAACATCAAACCTTGTTCGCCTAGCTCGTACGAGAGTAGATGGCAACTAGCCGGATCAAACTGACTGCATCGACTAGATTGGGGATGCTGAGGTAGGGGCCTTCTAGTAATGAACTCGGATTTCTGTCAGTGTAGCTCTTGCGTGGTCATCTGGACTCGCTCTTCCCGGCTGTAATTTTTATATTCTGATTAGCAACAAGCATGCAACTAACTGATTTTTTGCCGAGTTCTACCCTCACAGAGACTGAATGTTTAAATTTGTCTGACTTTTGTGAAACCTCCAGGTGACCGTGGAGTACTTGAAGGACAACGGCGCCTGCAAACCATTGCGGGTACACACAGTAGTGGTATCAATCCAGCACGATCAGTACGTGTCTATTGAGAGACTCCGTTCCGAGGTCATGCAGTGCGTCGTACGTCAGGTGATTCCGAGCTACCTTATCGACAAGGATACCATATTTCATATCAATCCGTCCGGACGATTTGTCATCGGCGGTCCGCAGAGCGATGCGGGTCTTACCGGTAAACAGTTTTAGGCTTTTTCCTCGTCTTAAACCTAATTGTGAATGCCTCTATCCATCTAACTTCCCCAACAATGGAAATAAGTTTTCACGTTTCTTTTAGCAAAGGCAACCTCGCATGTAGGTACATTGTATCGTTTTAGAACTGTCCGAGGGTTCTTTAGTCGCAAGCGTTACTGTCTACCACTGTTTCACCAAACAGCGCACCTACCTCACTCCTCCCACAGCCGCCGGGTCCCACTGTCAAGCCGAAGCTAAGGCAATCGGAGGTGGGCGTAGGTGCAGTGATCGATCTCATCAAATTTTACCCGAAATTCTGAAGTACGTTTTCCACGATAAAGGGGCACTTAAGTGGGGTCGTAGCATCAATCATTGTGCAACATTATCGGACATGTCGGGATGTCGGCTTCTTTTTTGGCCGCCGGCAGAAACTAGACCCGATAAAATCCGTAGTAGTAGTCGTCGTAGTAGTAGTAGTCATTCTTTCTATTGATTTTGATAGCCTTATAAATGGCTATCTATTGTATAGAAAAATGCTCAAACATATTGTTTCTTATGCTAATTTAGTATAAAATTAATTTCTATTTTTATTCCTTAGATTTTTTTCCGATTCTCGAATAATTTTGAGCTTGAGATGCCGTTCCAGTTCCAGTTACCCTGCGTACAAGGAAAATCGTACATTCCTCTATACCCTATAGTGATCATAAAATTTCGCAGTGGATGTGGGTTGTTGTATACTTCATGAGGAGCATTAATAAAATGACAGAAACAGCGCTATTCGAGTGAACGTTGCATGACATAAAAAAACTCATATTTGGAAGCGTTTTTAAAACGGAGAAATCGCCTTTTTTCGAGTATAAACTTTGAAGAAAACCTTATTGGCTATAAAACGAGTACAAGAAAAGATGTTTTTGATCGATGTTCTATAAAATATATTTCAATTTCTAAGGGCATCAAAAATAAATATCGAAAAAATGGATCCTACCTATGTGGTCATTTTTTACCGGTTGTGGTTTCTGCAGTCGGCCAGATAGAAGTGCATCCAAAAGACCGAATCCCATCGTGTCCGAAATGCTATGATATAATGCTGCGCAGTTATCGATCTTACAAACCCACTTGCGTAATTCTTGGGCTAAAAAGCATTTCAGAGATCGAATACTGACTTCAAATGGCCCATTTACCTGTACCATGGCTTGGTGCTTATTTTTCCACGTACCAGGTTCCATTCCGGAGGTCTCAGATCTCACCTATGTAAGTAAAACCGTCGTAAAAGCCAAATGAAGGAGCCCTTACAGTTTGCACTTTCTTTTTGCATAGGGTTATTATATGATCAGTAGACAGCCTTCCAAACCACCTATGATAGTGTAAAGGTGCGTTTGGTTGTTTATGACGAGGATCTTAAGTGCCGCATCCGGACTGAGTCTACATCGCTTCTTCCTCCCTCCTGCGCTATTGACTGATCCGAGTCAAATCCACGGGAATTCAGTTCGGCGCATTTGTTGTCACGCCTCTGTCTAACGCGTGCAGCACACGGGTTCTGGTCGGACCGAAGTGAGATGTGCCATACGCTGCACATTGAAAGGATTTTAATGCATTCTCAGTCTTTCCAAGGCACGACAGGTTATCCTAACAGCCGATAGGCCTCCCTTTTCACGAATTTAGGCACATTATATATTGTAGTGAGGAATTCATTACTTTGCCGTGAGTGGCCTACCAGTGGAGCCTTATTCTGTACCAGTAGTGTTCACGTTTTTCAACTGACTTTAAATGTGGTTGGGGGCAGTGACTGATGTAGCATAAAGACTTCCGTCCACGCTTGATACGCGCATGTGCGACAATAATTAGGGAGTCAAGCATACCCCGTGCAGCCCGATCAACGCATTCCGTAAGAAAATGCTATCCTTTTTTCGAACAGCGTGACAACAGCAATGCCCCTTTCAGGGGTAGGTAAAACTATTCGTGTGCTGTCCCCACATCGAGTGCCATTCATCACAGTCGCTTTATGGCTGGGGTATTTACGTTGCCCACGAAGTCTGCCTTCCATACCGCCCTCACACTTGCATTCCCTCTTAGTCGCAAGCTGAAGTGAACATTTGCTGAGCCATGTACGAGTGGAGGTTTTACCTCGTCAGTACTTGCAACTTATTGACCCCCATCCTGCATTAGGAGTAGTATTAGAGCCCTTTTAATGAACTGTTTCTGCGTTAAACCTTAAAATGCGTTTGGCGCACGCTTGACAGAAGGCACAGGTGACCTTAACCACTGCGCCCTATCTTCTTTTCAGTTCACTTGACTTGCGCATGCCCCTGGTATATGCTAGATGGAAAGAGGAACGATTCAGGCGACTGCAGCCCTTACTTTCTTTAATATAATAAACCCAGTGTCCTTTAAATGTACACAATGTCTTCGATTGGAGGGTCTCCAACTGGCGAAATAACTCGGTCATCCTCCGAACCAAAATAAGTGTAATTTCTCATAGTTAATGTGGCTTTTAACGGAACTTCTTCGATGAGAGGTTCGTGTAGTTCGTGTGTATGTAGGGACCAGCACGTATGTGGCATGCTCACACATGGACCACTCCACCCATGCCCATCTTCAGCCGCTTTGGCTTTGTCCTGCCATCGGAAGATGGTGGACTGCGGGATGAGCATGAAAAGATACAGCAAAAGCCTCAACCAATTCATTCGCAAGTCATACCTGAACCACCCTATGAACAGTGATGGCCCTCATCAATAAGGATGATCGAACTGTCATGTACTTCTTCGTGACCGACAAATTGGCTTATTTTCTCGTTTTGCACAGTAAAATGCTTTGTCCTCTTTCCTGAAGTTGGTACAACTGTCATGTTCGTTATTCAGGCCGCAAAATCATCGTTGACACCTACGGTGGCTGGGGTGCTCATGGTGGTGGCGCCTTCTCCGGCAAGGACCCCTCCAAGGTGGACCGTTCGGCGGCTTACGCGGCGCGGTGGGTGGCCAAATCCCTGGTCAAGGCAGGCCTCTGTCGACGGGTTCTGGTGCAGCTTTCCTACGCCATCGGCATAGCCGAACCACTGGCCGTCTACGTAGATAGCTATGGCACCGGCAAGATGCCGGACTCGGAGCTGCTACGTATTGTCCACGACAACTTTGACCTCAGGCCTGGTGTCATAATCAAGTGCGTTTTCGTTGTTGTGATGGTGGTTTCGTTAGAATTTATCGTCTTACTTTGCATCGTTTTGCATATTTGTGGGTCTGCGACCTGCTGCCAGCTCATGTATCGCATCAAATGGTGAATCGTCAAACCTAGCCTCTAAGCTAGAGTTTCGTATATATTCTTGGTATTTTAAAACGTGACGTAGCTTCTATCGGCACAATTGCCCCCCCCCCTACATCAAACGAGAGCCCACCGGATGCAAACCGAAGGCACCCGTCATTATGATGTCACAGACAAAGCATCTGCAAGTTGATATTGCGCAGAAGCGGCTCCGCTGTGTATTTAAATGTCATAACTTACAGTCTGGCCATTGTCGTCTTTGAATCTTATGGCGAGAACTTGACCATTTCGTGAGAATGTTTCAACCCTCACTTTCGGCGAGGAGTACTTATGTTTTTTTCGTATGTTAGTTACTTTATGGTGAGAAAACCTATACTACAGCGTCACTCGGGTCCTCTTAGCATAATAGTAGAAAACCACATCAAGATTCCGTGGGCTGAAATTCGCCGCAGTGCCCGACTGAGATACATAGTTTTTAATTGAACAGTCTGATCCGTCACATGACAGTAGCCCCATCGATCCACACTCATCCCATATTCGATGTTTATTTCCTCCATGAAACGCATATTTGAAGGATTTAATAAGAGTAAGTTGGTACCACAACTACTTGGTTGGCGCTAGATTAGCCGAGGACGTGTTAATCGGAGTTTGTTGAGCCGCTCTGTGGAGCTGTAGTTGTGCATAGCATTATAAAATCCCATGACCACGTTACTATACTTCGCCATGCACCAGGTTATCCATGTCTCCACGATAGTTCTGGGCGCAGCGGTCACATCGCGCTAACTGTTTCAAATGGCGGTTCAACCGGATGGCGGTGGCCGGTTTTTCAAACGCTCGTTAATTTTGTGAAGCTTGTTTCGGTTATGAAGGGAGTTATATGTGTTATTACACATGTAGAAGAGGGCTTTGTGTCAGGCAAGCCATTGCACCTTATCTCTTCGCAGCTCCTTTTGACCAAATCTCTCCAAACGAATATCGTAAAGGGGGGAGGGGTGTGAAACTGATTCTGCCCACTAGAGACCAGCTGGCGCGCGTATGAACTATCGTGTTTATCTGCACATCTTGACGTCGAGGGTTCTCAGCTCGCGAGATACCTGGCGGCTTCTTAATGTGACATCATCATTATCCTAATAAGTGAACCCCGGTTCTTGCAAACTGGAAGATAAATACACAAGGGCAGCGGCAACCGCGCGATCAATCAATGCGTTCAAGCTCATCTTTAGTCCTCTTGATATAGTTTCCACGTTGTGCTACGGTTCAACTGTGGGAATAAAAATCGATACTGTGCGAGTTCTCCACATTGTTATCCAATGTGCGCACAAACCGCCACTACTCTTCTGGAATACTGGTGACTGTTGAGTTGAACGTTGGTCTGAAGTAACATTTGACAGTCTACCCAGGAGGAAGATTGATCCTTATTTACTGAAACCCTTGAATGGTACTCTGGATTTCACGACATTTCTTCTGCGTCTATATGGTTACAATGTCACTGCGTTTCCGTGTTTGGAGCTTAATCGAGGTCAGGGACCGCAGTACCGGGGCCTGCATCCTCTCCCATCTCCTATCTTCTTGACTCTGTCTTGCCACCAGGCCCGGATAGGGGAATAGAGCATAAAGTGGGGTAAATGCAGTACAAGTCCACTCACTATAATCCAGCGCCAGTCACCGTCCCTGCACCACCCTACGGTGGAGCATACGGTGATCGTCGAAATCGACGGTCGTACTGTCACTTAAGTCGGTGACCGAACTCTTCCTGTGTTTTTCCTAGAAACGATCACCTAAGGTACTTGGCAATACTGTGGTTATATTTCTAAGCTAGCTATTCCACGCTAACAGGGTAGGCGCACTAACTCAGGTACACTGCCGCGACGATCCCTACGTAAGTAAGGCATATTCTGAAGAGGGTTCGCAAAATTATCCCTCCATTGACTTTTTTGGTAAATTACATTTTCAAGTTCAAATACTTTGATATTGAAGTCACATAAATCCTACATAGTTTGCGAGAAAACCGTTTTCACCAGCTCCAAAGTTTCCAAAACTCCGTCGTGCATATTTTCTTCGAGAGCAATTTGATTATCCCTTGTATCTGCCCATAAAAAAACCTGTCGGTTATGACATACTAATGTTTGCAAATTTTCCTAAATCCGTAGCATGTTCATCTGTCAATTAGAGAATGTTGACGTAAATATCTGCTAAATAGGTTTACGGCTGAAGTGTTCGGATATCATACGTTTCAACTTATGAAACCGCCGAAAATCAATGGGCAATTGCGCTTTACTTAAGTGATTTCCCCCATTTAGTAAAAGCAGGTTCAGTCAAGAGAAGGAAAGTCACCTTGATTGAATTATCCAAAAATGCGTTTCATGTTTATCAGTATTGCAAGCTTGTTTGATTAATCCTTTACAGTTGAGGCATATTTAAGGTCTGCTTCGTTAGTTTCGATATCTTGCTGAATCCTTCCGGCGTGGCAACGTGATCATGTCTACCTCCTCGTGCCCACATTTCAATCTTGCTCTCTTGAGATCAGTTGTAATCTTCAGTACCGCTAGCTGACTGTTTCATTTTGACTCAAATGGTGGTTTTGGTGATGCTAACGGAAGTCTGTTTCTATCCTTTCAGGGAATTGGACTTGCAGAGACCCATCTACCAGAAGACCGCAGTGTATGGGCACTTTGGTCGAAGTGAGTTCCCTTGGGAAGTACCCAAAGTCCTTCGATTTTACCCGCGCGACGAGTTGGACAATTAGCGAAGAGTCGAGCTATCCCTGGAGGGCCTCCATCGGCACTGTCGTTGGTTCTCCGTCCTTACCAATCGCCTTAAGGTGATTTTTGATCGCGTTTGCCTCCCTCGCCGGGGCCTGCCCAACTTCTGGGCTTTCCCTTGTGTAAAGTTCGCCCTCCCTCGTGCCCGGAGCCACTCTGGAGGCATTTTGTTGCTACCCTCTTACCCCCATTTGTTCGCTACCTACACATACCCGCTCTAAATTCATTTTTTCTCCCAGTCTACTACCCTGTCCACGTGTATACCCTAACCTCCCCCCCCCCCCCCCAACCATCTCAGACTGTCCTAACTGATGGTTCATGAACATTTTATACGTACATACATTATCAGTCCCACGAGAAAATATGCTGCGCATTGCGCCCACCACAACCATTTTGTCCATCCTTTTCACGCCTTCTCAGTTTATGTACGCCCCCATTTTCCACAGCAAGAAATGAAGAAGCCACAGAAAGAGAGGAGAGTGGAAAATTTTTCTTCTCAGAGCGAATTTCGGTATGGGGTTCTGAAGACTGTGCGGGTCGCGATTATTACCATGGGTTCAAGGCCCTGAATTTGCGTCGGCAGCGCCCAATTAAAATTTAGCTGGGCGTCACAACTTGGTCGGCCGGCGATATGACACCCGATCACTCAATTTTTGCTCGGTAGTGACGGTCTTGTGGGTTGGCCACTTACTGTGTCTGTGATGAAGACAGCAGAGCCGGGGAGGAATTCAATGTTGGCCTTATCGACACCTAGTCACCCAGACGCCGCCAACCGGGTCTGGGCGAGCTGACGTCGCCAGGGCTTTAACCTTAAGGTCAGCGCATCACATAGCCAGTCAGCGGGTAAGAAGGACCAATTGACCGTCTGCCTTTCCTGAGCGACGACTATACAGTCGTTCGTTGGAGGCTGAGGTAAACTGAGTGCGTTGTTCGTCGCTTACCCTGCTCTTGTCTTCAATCTCGCGCCAATGCTTCACAGAGTGTGGATAATGAGGTCGGCTGACGGCCTTCACCGGCATATTCCGTCCATAAATGAGGGTAGAATGACAAAGACAAGGCAGACTGAAATGGCCATTTCTGGCTTATTAGCCGCCATCAGCTAGCTGTGCCCAACCTCGGGTGTTGCGGCACCCGAGGCTCGAACTCGCGACCTGTTGGTTAGAAGTCCAACGCTCTAATCCACTGCGCCACGAGCTCGTTGTCTTGTCGGTTTCGATCGGGAATATTAACGATGGCAGATGGGTGCTCACCGATCGGTGACACATTGCGGCTGACTATATTAGGTGCGACTGCAGCTATTTTAATTACACCCAAGCACCCGACTTTGCTTTTCCACGGAAACTTCATGGACAGGCAAATGGAGGGTTGAACAGACACTGCGAAAGTCTCGCAGATCACTGCATTCCTGAAGATTGTTCTTATCGAGTTTGTAGAACGACTCAGGGACATAACTTTACCAAATGAGCCGTGACATGAGAATTGGCGTCATTTCGTCGCACTGCTGCCACGTGTTCGGTAGTTCGCGTCCTAAACAGTCCTCCGGTTTCTCTGACGTAGCTGCTTTGCCCACAACTGTATCAGATCCAATAAACAACTCCAGATGTTTCTTGCTGATGTAGTGGGCCCTTTGGTCCCATTACCTGACGCCGAATGACTGCCTCCTGTCTGTCTGCGACTTCCAGTGGTGCGAGAAGGCGGTTGACGGCTTCCGAGACGTTTTTGGCTCACCACTGTCCCCAGGGCGCAATCTACTCTTACTGAATGCGCGAAACGGGCTCCTAGGACACCAATCATGTTTCAATGGCAAGAATGTAGGTGAGCGTAGGCCCTGTTACTGTCCGGATGTAAAGTCACCGTTCAGCATTAAAAGTCAGACAGAGCATTATATAAGGGTAATTTATACACGGGAATTAACAGGATACATGCTACTGAATACCTACGGCAATTAAACCCTCCGCGTTTATCGAGAATGGTTGCCTTCCGGTGCGCTAATGCTTGATAGTCAGCATGCAAGGCGTTAGTCGCTGAAGTTCGTCACCAGCGTCGGGTGTTGGCGTGTTAATGGCTCGGCCACCGGCATTAGCGTTGGAAAATGCGTTCGCCTGAGAGCTCCCCAAAACCTATTAGAATATTTATTAACTTTGTTGCCTTTACTGTTTCCTCCTCCCTTTCCCGATGCTGTACATTTCAGGGTGGAGAGATGCAGTGTATGCTATCCGTACTGCCTAGACATTACGCCTCCTGCGTGCGACAAACAACATTTGAGGTCATGCACGCCCCTTTAGACCAAATTTGCTCTGACTTGCCACCCTTCAGCCTATTGCATTCCCCCATGCCGTTTTCAGTACACGTCCTGCCTATAGCCAGCCTTCTGCTTTGCATACATAACAGTTGCTTTGTCAGCAACTGTGCCAAATTCGATAAACGAATCCAAAGGTTTCTAACCGGGGCAGTAGGCCCCTTGGCCTCACCACTTTACGCGTAATCGTTGCCTCGGGTTTGTGTGTGACTCCAACTCCAAGTGGTGCGAGAAATTGGCTGAGGGCATTTGAGATGTTCGTGATGTACAGAAGCGCTTGCCAACATTTGGCATGGGTTCAATTTGGCCTCTCATCTCGTTTGCGTATGTACCAGTTGACGAAGTTGTTCGGGCGTCCATTTGTCTTGAACACCAGTTGAAGATATTGTAATTCCACAACCTCATCTTCCAGTTCACTGCAGTGTGTCTCCCTTACGCAACTGCGTTTGTGGCTGATTAGGTGGTTGCTTTTGACGTGCAGTCGTTTTCCTGAAAAAAATCTAGGTTTTAGACTTCTACACTCTTCGCGGGGACGAGGAACTTACGCTAGGTCTTGAACGATGACGTGGAGACGCTTGAATGTCAAATCCCGATGCAGTTAGATAACGACGACGGTATCATACCCAATGCGGGTCAGAATTCAGGTCGGCTGTTTTAGAAGACCAGCGGCTCCAATGGTTTCAGGACTGCCTCAGCTATGACTCCCAAACTCAGTAAACCCTAGTGGTATTCTTTTCACTCGCTTGTAGACTTTTCTATCAAAATTGAAGTTCATCCTGAGGCAGAACTTCAGTATTTGAAGGATTTGGGCTTGTCCGCTTCAGCGAAGTTGCTTTGCTTTGTTTGATAGTCTCGACAGCCGGATCCTGGCGAATAGAAGCAAAGAGACCCAACGACCTGCTTTCACTGCAAGAAACATCTGGAGTTATTTATTGGATCTGATGCAGTTGCGGACAAATCAGCTACGTCGGAGAAACTGGAAAACTGTTCTGGAAGAGAATGGCCGAACAGACAACAGCAGTGCAGAGAAATGACGCCAGCTTCCAAGCCACGGCTCATTCGACGATACCCGGTCATACATTCAAGCTCCAGGCTGCCGAAATGCACACTAAAGGTGATAATCGCTGTTCGGCGAGCGGCTTGAGCCATGATTAACGGGCATCCGGTCTGTTACCAAGTGCAACCTCCTTCCCTCCCCCATATTCAGTGCTGAGACTTAATCTGCACAAAGTAATTAGCCATATTGGAGAGCACATAGGTGAGCACTGTTCCCAAAACCAGTGTCTGTGAGCCAGATAGGCGAGTAAACGGCACGCCAACATCCAATATGAGTGCTCACATTTCAGCAATTAATTATTGTTTGATCTGGCCTAATTGACTTGTCGCGGTTTTGTTCCCCTTCATTACTGCGGGTTGCAGCTCAAGCTGTGGCTCGTGTTTATTTTTAGAACTGATGTCAGGTTGTTGCGTTGTAAACAAGTTCACTCTCTGGTCTCAGTTTCATTCACCTCTTACCGGGGTCAAGGCGTGTGTTGTGCGCACGTGTGTGCTGTGACGTGCGAAGCAAGTTTATTTCATGGTCATATTACAGACATCGAGTATCCGCGCAGTAACCCAAATTACATTGCCTGAAGAGCAGAAGCAACGCGCAGATACCAGTCTCCGGAAACGTGACCCCCTCTGATGTGCAATTGGAGTTGATTGAGCTGCAGGCTTCGGACGTTCTCTTGTCCAAGTTTACTTCTTGCACTACTCTCATTGACTTCTACCGTTAGCTGCCACATGCTCCGTTTCCAATGTTGTTAGCTCGTGCCAAGCGTGTGATCGCAATGTTTGGCAGCACTTATTCGTGCGAGGATAGGTAGGAGTAGGTCGACTTCAGGGAATCTATCCCGTCAGCATTCAAGCATGTTCCTTTCTATAATAAATCTGACGCACATTAAGCTACCAGGAAGTTCTAAACGCTGAGTTGTGAGGTTTCTAACTGTCAGTACGACTCGGACCTTGTAGTTGGTTCCGTGCATGTTTTTGTGAGGGGGTCGAATGGTGGACTTGGAGTTCGGCTCAGCAGTCCCTTCACGTGGCCTCCAGGGCACACTAACGCGTGTGATATGCTAGACTCTCCTTCACTTTGCTGTGAAAACCTTGCGTATCGCGCGGGTGGTGGGTCACGTGTGGCATGTGTAGACAGGTTGTCGCAGTTCTGCCAACCACTTGTGCCCTATTCCCGCCCGCCTCATATGGCTGACCGACTCGGGTAGAGAGATTGACGCCGACCCTGGGTAGTACATTTATAGGGTCATAACAATGTTTGTACTCAGAGCACTAAAATTATCAGGCCCAGTTCCGCTTTGGAGGAGAAGGGGAAGGACAATAGTGCATTCTGTACAGAAATTCAGTGGGGTGTCAGAGGCCCGGATGCGCGGCAAGGCCTGGGCCTGTGTGCGTCTGCCCGCCGGCGTGACTTGGGCGTGAATAAATAAACGTCCTGTGATAGTCAGTCGGTGTCCGCTCGACCGGCCGATAAAGTCATAGTTTGTGGGCGTTTGCGATTGGCTGTCCCGTGCTGTGATCACATGACCTCTTGCGCGGCGTGGGCAATACACATTCACAGCACGCAGCGCATATTCCTCATGATAAACAAACTGCCGTATATTACAACGATCAGGGTGCGTGACTTGAAAGGCTGCCAACTAACGACATAACTCGAACATCTCAGGATGGGGAGTCAGGCTGGAATGGCTCTTGGGAATGTGGCATTTTTGGCTCTCTCTCTCTCTCTCTCTCTCTCTCTCTCTCTCTCTCTCTCTCTCTCTCTCTCTCTCTCTCTCTCTCTCTCTCTCTCTCTCTCTCTCTCTCTCTCTCTCTCTCTCTCTCTCTCTCTCTCTCTCTCTCTCTCTCTCTCTCTCTCTCTCTCTCTCTCTCTCTCTCTCTCTCTCTCTCTCTCACACACACACACACACATCTGATATCCGAACAACCCAGATTTATTTTTGTGTAAAAACCTGGTCAATTTTGCACGGACCAGGCATGTATGTCACGCATAATTGGACTGTTATGCTCTGTCATTCACTGCGCCCTATCCCACCTCCGATCTTTTTGACTTGTTCATGACACCGTGTCCATGCGGATGATGAAGGAAAGAGTGCGGTAGATACTGTGCAAGTCTGTCATCACTATAAGTTAATTTACGTATAGGTCACCTTCCGTGCGTTCACGGTGGACATTTTTGGTAACGACGGTCGAACCACCATGGACAGGTAAGGCATGTGCGACTGCTGCTGGCTGGGACGAAAGACACTAGTTCCTTCATGATGGTACGATGGGATCACACTTGGTACGACTGGCCGATGTTTGGCCTGAATAAATAGCCACCGTGGGAACAAGTTGACACTAAGTCTCCATTGCTGACCGTTGTTCTGTGTCCCGGTGGTGTCTCCGTATTAGTTTTCACGAAGGTTGATGATGATGACATTAGTTGATTCTGTTGAAATTTTGGTAAATTTTCTAAAACTAGCGCGTTCTCTTTACAAACCTTCCTGTGATTCTATACATGCCTTCATTAAGGATCGTGGTCTTTTCATAGCTACTGGTAATTGGCTGTTTTTAACCTTGGCTGCTTTACCGTACTTGATGTATATTACGCGCGCCTGCTGAAGAATAATCTAAAAATACGTCCGCCAAATTAGATTTTTTTCAATAGTAAGAACACGTACTAATGGGAATATTAGAGGAGACTGAAAAAAATGTCAGCCTCATTCATGCCACGACGGAAGTAGCTAGCTCTGAGATACCTGTCAGGTCGGTTGGCACCTCTTCTAATGCGATTACCTACCCGGTCTATCCCGACAAATTCTGATAAGGATGGCATCCTGATCTATTAGTGGCCTTGGTGGTTGCAGGTGCGGCCGTTTAGCCACTACGCCTTCCGCCTGCCCATCCTGGCTCTCCCTCACTGCTTGCGCAATTGTGGTCAAGTCTTCGTTCATCGTTAGCGTGACGCCGATCGACATGTTTGTCTTTATCGATTGGCAGCAGCTGGACAAAACACAGGTGCGGGCACACACTTCGCATAAGCGCTAACGCCTTAAAACGGCTGGCACGCGGCTCGTGAGACAAATTGTCGTCTCTGCCCCCTGGGTCACATGTACGCTCTCTAGCCTCTGTAGAGTTATTTCAGTTCAGGTAGGCGACACCTTGGAACCCCCTATTGATTACAATGACATTCCAGCTTAAAAACGCCGACATATAATGAACGTTGGACAAAGGGCTATCTCCCAGATACTACAGGGCATCGGATGAAACAATTCTAAAATAATATTACTCAAAATAGGGAGCAGTATGTGCTGTATCATGTAAATTTGTGAATGGGATAGCTTGGGGGATATGTGTTAGTTCGCTAACTCTTTTTTCCTACAATTTTGTTTTGGAAAACCTCGATCGTAGCACCTCGGCATACAGTAGGTTTGCTATGTAATGAAATGTCCACCAAAATTGTGAAACGTGTTCTCGATTCGAAAAGAGTAATTAGATAAAGCTGCAATATTAATTATTGTGCAACTTAATCTCGACTTATATGTGTCACTTCAGGATGCTAGCTTTTGAACGAGTTTGCTTCCAACCACCTGCAAAAACTGTACTGTGTAAAGTATGACGATTTGATTGTATGCACTTTTACCATTGATTTCCAACGCCTTTATAAATGAAAGTATATTTCAGGGAAATCATGCACGAAAATATACTTTCGCGTACGCATTTGGTAGAAAATTACGTCTTCTCAAGGGTATGACTCGAAGAACTTGCATCTTTTGGTTTGAAAAACGTTTATTACTATGTGTATTTTTAATACTGTGAGATGCGTATTCATAAGGCATCGTATCTGTGCCTTTAGTAATACTGCTTAAACAGTACGCAACATGGTCCGCATGCATTGCAAAAGCCTATGAGCACTGTGTGATGCCTTCCTCCTAGCTTATAGAAGTGTGCAATTTTCCTTAGCTGGAATGTCAGCAATATGTAGTTTGGAAACCCTGGATGCATGTGCAGCGGCATGTTTGGTTCAAAATTATTCAACAGTCCAAAAAATTATTTTTAACTGAAATATACCCCTTATTCAAGTATTAAGTGTAGAGAGATATAAGTATCTACCAAATGGGTAAAATAAAGAATATTTTGTGTGTTTTCTGTAAAATATATTGGAATTTGCAATGACATCAAAACGCACTGTGTAAAAGTGCATACGCATCAAGTAGTCATTTTTTACAGAGGGTAGTTTTTGCAGGTGGTTGGAAGAAGCTCGTTCAATAGCCGGCATCATAATTTGCCTGAAATATATTGGGAGTATGCTGCGTAATAATTAAGATTACAGCCCTGCGGACCATGTGCCCTGCGGGTGTTTGCACCTAAATTTAATCTGCGGTCGTCTTGAGACTGTTTTGCCCCCAGAGCCTGGTGAGTGACGAAAGATAGAGAGTGCAGTAGATGCTTCGAAAGTCTGCCTCCCTATAAGCTAGCTCACACGCATGTCATAGTTGCTGAACCCACTCTATAAGGCATGCCTGGACTTCGTCACTCGTGCGAGCGTTAGTTTCTGCCTGCATCAACAGACGTTAAGTAAAGCGTTAGGGGTAGGGTTTATGATAGGTTTAGGGTTAGCTTTAGGTTTTAAGGTTAGGATTAGGTTTAATATTAATTTTCGGGTTAAGGTTAGTGATAGGGAAAGTGTTATGTTTAGGGTTTATGGTAGGTTTGGGGTTAGCGTTAGGTTAAGGTTAAAGGTTAGGATTAGCGTTAATGTTAGGTTTAAGTTTAGGGTTATATTTTGGTTTAAGGTTATGTTTATGGTTAGGCTTACGGTTACGTTTAGGGGTAAGGTTATGGTTAATGTTACCGTTAGATTAAGGGTTAGGTTAAGTCTAGGGTTAGTGTTAGGGATAGCATTAGATTTAAGTTTAGGGGTAGGTTGAGCGTTAGGGTTAGTGATAAGATTAGGGTTAGGTTTAAGTTTTGGTTTAGGGTTAAGTTTAGTGTTAGGGTTTAAGTTAGTTTAAGGGTTAAGTTTAGGGTTAGGTTTGATGTTAAGTTTAGGTTTTCTGGTTAGTTTTACGATAACATATACGTTAATGTTTAGGATAAGGGTTTAGGTAACGTTTAGGGTTAAATATATTGTTTGGTTTATGTTTGAGGTTAGGGTTAGATTTCGTGTTAGGGTTAGGTTAACCGGTAGGTTTGGGCTTGGTTTTACGGTTAAGTCTATGGTTCGGAATATGTTTATATTAAGTTTAGGTTTAGGGTTTAGGTAAGCTTTATGGTTAGGTTTAAGGTTAAGCTGAGCATTATGTTTAAGTTTAGCGTTAGGGTTAGTGCCAACGATAGGTTTACGGTTAGGGTTAGAGTTAAGGTTATGGTTGAGGTTAAGCTTACCTTTTAGGTTTAAGTTTAGGGTTAGGGTTAAGTTTGTGTACTTATTTATGGTTAACTTTTCGATTGAGGTTGTGGTTGCGGTTAGTTTTAGGTAAAGTTAGGGTTAGTTTTAAGTTTATGTTGCGCACAGGCTACTTAATTAAGCTTGTCATTGCTTTACGCATAGCTTTACGGGTAAATTAACTTATAGGGTTTTTCTTTGAGGTTACTTTTGCGCTTAGGTTTCCTTTTTGATGTTTATTCTTAACTTGAGGGTTAGTTTGTGCTTCGTGCTTACTTTTGGTTTATGATTAGGGTAACTGTCAAGATTGGGTTGAGTTTTGTGGTTAGGGCCAGGCTTGACTAAGGAATAGGGTTCATAAATGAGTTGGCTATTGTGCTAGGTATACTTTACGGTTAAATTCAGTGTGAGATTTAGGGTTTGGTTTTCTATTGAGGTTACGTATGTGGTTAGGCTTACTTTTCGGTTTAGCCTTCATTTAAGGGTCATTTTTATCATTAGAAATAGAGTTAGTGTTTGCTTACTGGTTAAGCCTTGTTAACGGTTAGGTTAAGGGTTCGAGTTTGGGGATAGTGTTAGGGTTAGGTTAACCTTCGTATGGTTAGGAGTGCTTACTGATCTCCGTTTTAGTTCCTTACCTATTTCGCCGACAACCCTTTCATTTTAACGTCACGTCTATTTAACGTCCGTAATTTGAGATTGTTTACCTTCCTTACGTCATTCACTTGCAATGCATGTACATTTTCCACATATATTTCATTTTCCTTAGCTCTTGTTTACCTTTGTCATCTTCGTACGACCTCTTCTTCTCTTCTACCCCGCAGTTATTCCAGTGCTCTCCAAAGAGACGCTTTGCTCTGCTTATTTCTTCGTCCTAACTTTCCTGCTTTCTTTTTTGTATTTCTCAACTGTGCTTCCGTTTACAAAATTTCTTTGCTAATTAGGAGCTCTGCCGTCCGGGCGCCAGCGAGTTCCTTTGCTGGTTTCATTAAAATACTCATTCGGCTCTTTTTACCTTCCAATACATTCATGTGAGCAATGATACTTCCTATTTCTTTACGCATAGGTTACATGCTGGTCTCCGTATTCCCTTTTTCCTTCTCTGACTCTTAATTACCCATGTTGCGTCTCTACTTCTTGACCGGATTCGTTGGTTTCTCTTGCTCTTCCTCGTACATTTTTCGTATATTTTGCTTACATATTACTCCCATTTGCTTAGCCTTAAATTACTTCCCGTACAGTTCACTTTCGGTAGGTGATTCCATGCTCCATAGCAATTTCCAACGGTTTGGTAGCGGTAAAAACACGCAGTGTTTTTGTTCCTTTACTTCACCTCACTTTACATAAATTATCTTATAAACTAGGGCTCGTCGAGGGAAAACAGTCTTTTGATTGCGTTCCTTTCGTTGCGGTATTGAGTAAGGTTGCCTTCGCAATTGCCTTCCTTTCCTTTCAGCGTACGTGTCCCTGCTTCGTCCGACTTACCGGTCATCAACGTTTACAGTTTCCATCTGCAATTTCCCCTCATTTGCTTTGGTTTTATAGGCATTTTCTCTTGTTCTCAAAGGATAGATGTTCACTTGGTGGCCAACAAATGTAACCCAGGCCTGATATAAATGGTCACCTTTCACTCCATACCACAACGGTACTCCGCTTCATCCAAGTGGGTCCAGACAGCTCTTCCCAACGCTCAACCCGTTTCGGAGAGCTTCCGCTTACGTCTGCTACAAGTAACCTATGGCGTTGGTATGCATACTCGTCTGAGGGTTTACGAAGTTTTTACTGTGGTTAACTGTGAGATGTTGGTAGCCCTCCTCAGGTAGCCGGCAGTAGGCTTTCCACTCGTCCGTTACTATGGCACTTCCTTTAGCCACCCATTTTGTTATCACCGCCTTGGGTGCCGGTCAGCTTTGGTTATCTACTTGTTCGAAGAGGACCTTCTTTATAGAGGTGTCGTACATTCCTACTATCCAGTATTTTCGTCCCTTTCTTCCTTTATCATTCTTGCGCCTTTCTATCATTGTCTCATCCACCTGCAATTCTACACCTGTTGCCGCCTCTTTGGCCTACGGCGCTCATCAGTGCATTGGTTGACACATTCCGGCATTGCTGTGTTGCGATGTGCTCCTACTAATGCGGCGCAGCACTTGGCTCGCACACCTTCTACGTACCGACAGACAATTTTCATTATCTTTCCCAGTGTTAATCTACTTCCTTAGAAAATGGTGCCGGTTCTCAGTGTCTTTTTCCGTCTGCAGCGATTGAACTTAAATAAGAAGCCTTCTGTATGCTCTGCTGACCCTGCTGGGTCGTACTCTTTTTGCATACACACTGCAGTTGCGTGGGATGCAGGCTCTTTTCCTGCAGGTAATCCACAATCCGGTTGGAGGCAATTAACTTCATTAATTCTTCTTCCGTTCCCGTTTACCTCTGCGATCCTCTCCTTCTTTGTCTTCTTCGCTATGGATTCCTAAAATGCCGTTAAAACATTTAATTCATGAAAGATTTACAGTAATGATTCTGCGTTTCAGGTACTACTTGTCCTTAAATCATCCTTTATTTTTTTCTTTACGTAAATTTATGTACCGCTTTTGACACATAATCTGGGCTTTTTTTTTCGTTTTAGTTTTACTTAAATTCGCAAATCACACACTTTTATATCCCCTTTCTTTTTCTTCCTACTTATGCTCCGAAAATTTTCCTGCTCCCTTTACTGGAAACCTTGGGCTAGTATTTCCGTTCCGCTTCCCTTATTTTCGGGTTCCCATGTTTCTCCACTACCTACCACCTAAACCTATGTCGGATTACTATGCATTGAAAATTTTACATACATTCTTACTACGCTTCCGGTTCGTTTTTACTCATTTCCTGTGCTTCTGCGCGGTTCAGTTCGCATTCTCGTTCACTGGTTACCACTTCGACGATTTTGATTTGCGCACTTCATGGGTTCTTCCCTTCCAATTGGCTCCGACCTCCGCTGTTCAAGATGGCTTTATTTTTTTCTAATGGACACAGTTCTACTTATTGGAGGACATGTTTGCCTGTTTCATATGCTGCCGGTTGCCTTCACCTCATTTAAAGTTCATCCTTACTTATAATTTACGATTTTTACCTTATCTTTCGAGTTTCCCATGCTTTTTTAACCATTCATTTGCCCCACCCATAAAACCCCTGTTACAACGGTTCCCGTAAGACTGGCGAGCGGGTTTGTGCCTTTCTTCTGGGATCTGGCTATTGTTCTCCTACCCACTAAAATCCTGCGTCCTAAGCCAAATTTTAATACAAACCTTAACCACAATCCTACTTTGTATCCTAACTCTAACGTTAACCCTAACCAAAAACGTAATTCTAACTCTAATTTCTCTGTAATTTAGAGAAATTCACCTGTATTAGGGATGGGTTCTCTTCCCGTAGTCCGTCGGAGTGCAGGGGGTGTCATACAAGCAATTCGTTGATGAACGCTCACCGATCGCTTGCAGAAATCCTTCGTCTCGTTCTGCCTTCGGGTGCATTCGCGAGCCCCGCAAGCAGCCGCACAACGGCTACTGTTAGTATAACCCAATGAACATTGCCGACCGAGAAAAGGGAGACTGAAAGGACCATTTCTGGCTCATTGGCCGTCGTCAGCCCGTTAGACCCAACCACATTGTCAGGTGGTGCATGTATGGCCGTCCGTTTCCCCGCGCGCCGCTTAGGCCACCGCTCCCGGTCAAGGCAGTCGGCTCACGTGAAGGGCGGCGCAGACGCCGACTCGCGCTGTCCATCTTACGCTCCTGCTGGGACCGCTGGAGTTTTGGCACCAGCCTCGCGAGTGCTCGAAACCGCTCAACGTGCGTCATTTCACCGATTGACTACAGGCGACAAATAACGTCCGAGGGTCATGTAATCTCATCAGCGGACGCACAAGAACTAGCCTGAAGAGACAGTTAGCATCAACTGCTTGCAGAGCCCCTTGTAAGCTCTGCATCAATAAAAGTTCGTCCTTCCTAATCTGTCTTGCCTGACTTCTGATATGGGAAACGCTCGTGTTTTCGAGTTTCACAAATTCGACGATCGGTGCCAGCAGCGTGATCGAAGCACCTTCAGTTTTTAGAGCGGCCTAGCCCGCTACGACCTTCAGGCGCGGTTCCATAGGAGCGAAAAGTGTGACGTCAGTTGAGAAGATAGCGTATTCTGTACAGAACTGGTAGAGAAGAACTTTAAAAAGGTCGGCAGCCAGACGAGGGCACGTTCGGGCCGCGAGAGCAGTGTTCGAAGTGTGAGACAGTGGCGAGGCCATGTGTGAGTCAGCCTTGAGTGTGATTGCCCGGTATCGACAGCGGAAATTCGCGAGGACCAGACAGCCGCTGGTGCGCATTGCATGTAATCGCGAGAGGCTCAACATTGCAACATGAACGCGGAGTCGGGCCACTGCACACTACCTGGGGTGGGCATGGCTGACTGATGACGGCTAATAGACAAGAAAATGGTAATTACAGTCTCTCTTGTCTTTGTCGGTAATATTCATCTGCATATAAGCAATCCCCACCACCAAATCTAACGTAGGCACTGTTGAGTAAAGGCTGACTTAACCGCACTTATCAATCGCTCGCCACGTGCGGTAATTTTTCAAACAGGTAGGAACCACATAAGGAAGGTTAGGAGATCCACTGATGAACTAAACACCCCGCAGTGTCATCATGCAGCAGCAGAAAAGTGGTGAAACACAGGTCTGGAATTTTAACCTATACCCTGGGGGAGTAAAATGTAAATGCCCACTACGTACTTGATCACCTGAAGCCGAGCAGGTAAATACTGCATTTTCATCCCCAGTGTTTGGTGGTTTGCGTCCTAAGAGTTTGGTGACTTGGCTTAAGGATAATGTTACTGGAAGCGGTGTTTGTTTGCGCAATCCCAATTCGCGCTTTTTTGGGCTTGTGGCCCGAAAACAATGGCTCAAGCAATCCACGAGTCCTGAGGTTGTCAGCTTTCACGAAAATTTTGGCCTCATAAAACTCGAGGGCCTGGTCAAATCCCGTCAAAGGAGCCGTGACTTGAGAGTTGACTTCCTTTATTCCTCACTTCTGCTGCATGTTCAACCATCCGCGTCCAGTTAACCTTTCCAGCTTTTCCGAGTTATATGATTTTCCACGCAACTTCACCAAAACCGGTAAATATCTCCAGCCGTTTCAGGCTATAGCAGTGGGCCTTTCAGCCCGTTACTAGGCACCTGGTTGTTAGCTCGGGCCTCTGTGTAACCCAAATTCTGGTGGGAATTTCTAGCCAATGTATAAGGGGTTTTGGGTATAGCTGTCTGATGCCAGCTAATAAGCCAGAAATGGCCATTCCGGTTTCCCTTGTCTTTGTCGGTAATGTCTTTCTGTCTATAATACTAGTCGCTGCGCAGCTTCTGGCATGACTCGAGCGTGAGCTTGAAGGCACAACGAAAAGACCCTGCCCAGTAACGCGATCAGTGAGCAATCATTTGCAATTGCTCAAGCCCATATTTTGAGTCCTCGTGGCTCATGGCCCGCACTAAGCGCTAACCAAGGTCAAAAACGATCCAGTTCGGAAACTCGAGATTTACAAATAACTCACTGTGGCGCCCGCGGACATGGGGTGTTGAACCGCAGTATTATTCAGAGGAAACTACCTTCAGAAGGATGAGGGCTTAAAAATGGATCGCCAGTTCCATGTCCTATGCGAACCTGATTCCACAAAAATGCTGACACACGGCTTTCCTGTGGTATCGATCGATCGACAAAGTAAAAGAGCCCAAAAAACGAACTTGGCCCGATTCGTTGGCCTTTCGAATCTACACACAAATGGCAGTCTCTTCTTCTGGCATATCGTATCTTCAAGGCACTCCAACTTGCGGAATATAATATTGTCTGTCTCTGCATCTTACAATTGTGACCATTTG
The DNA here is from genome assembly GCA_017591395.1 of Schistocephalus solidus. NCBI lineage: Eukaryota > Metazoa > Platyhelminthes > Cestoda > Diphyllobothriidea > Diphyllobothriidae > Schistocephalus > Schistocephalus solidus. The sequence goes on along the minus strand of WEDG01011917.1, from coordinate 69,014 downwards.
TGTATACACAACAGCTATTTTTCAACACAATTCATGGAGAACTTTAAAGAGGCAAGTTGCCTGCCCAAAATATTCAGTAGTGTCTTTTGATGCCATGCTTCTCTGTATAAGTTTATTGGCAAGCTTTTTAATTTGATCCACCATTTTACCATGTGCATTTTCTTACATGCACATGGGTTGGCCTATTTTTTACGATTAGATACTGCTATTTACCACTTTTGTTTATCTTAACTACGATAAGAAGGCCATTTGTAAACGACACCTGCATCATTTTGAAGAAAATCTGGCGCCGTTTTGCGATGCATTCACAGACGACAGTTCACATGATGCTGGCAGTTGCAGCTTTCGGTTGCTATATATATTCTATTTTCTTCCGATGCTCTCGTTGGCCTACACATTTTATCCACCGTATATGAGGCCTTATTGCTGAAAATTTTGAAATGATACTTTCAGCATATAGCATATCGTGCTCTGGCTCTGCCTCCGCACCCCATGATCAGGCAGTCGTGGCCATCGAAGTATTCGTGTAAAGCATATAAAGTGAAACAGAAAAATCGCCCTGAACACGCCCGAATTCTTTGGATCCTGAATTACTCTCTCGAATGGTACTTCACGTTCGAGGCTAGCACCTACGATCAAGTAAAAGACACGCCAAGGTATTTAAGGATGCCTGGACTCATAGCCAGGTGAGCAGTTAGAGTAACTAGTCTGCCAATGTAACAATGGGGAAAAATAACTATCTTTTACCAAGGAAAGATTTGCTACATGCTCTACACAGGTTGCCTTTTTCCGTCCAAAACTAGGCTGCTTAGAACAAGTTCACCAAGTAGGATCACCGAAAATGAATACGAGAGCTGCCAATTTTCTTAGGCCTATGGTAGCATAAGGTTACCTGTTAAAGAACGGTTAGTGGAAAGAAATTGGAATAGAATTAGCTGGAGCAGTAGTAGGTGCACCATTTTCAGGGCATAAATGAATTTTTCCCAGGCAAATTATGACGTGGCTTTGGCGACGGTGGAGTCCACCAAGTTTCAGGATGTCATTGAAATGCCGGGGATTGCATTACAGTTTTCGACGTTCACAATCGACTGTCCAAGAGAGGGGCTTGGTATTTTATGCTCTCACCCAGATTTCTATCAGAGGTATACATCAGTTGCTTCAATTTATACATTTCCAGTCATCTGGGTAGATTTAAATCGAAAAAGGTTCAACCGAGGTAGAACAACTCAACTTCCATGCATGTTTGCTGCTTGCATTAATCCAATCGCTTCCAGAAAAGAATTTAAATAATTTTTTCATATTAGTTTTAAGATATTTTGCTTTTTTGACGCTTGTAAGGATGTATTTTAGCTTCCAATAATTTAAAAAAAGGAAACATTTTGAGATAATTAAATGATAAATGGGTTACACTGAGATCCGAAGAATTATTAACGATCCTTTCACAGCAAACAACTTGATCCGGACATTTTTGAAACCTTCTAAAAGCATCAGACGGCGTATTCATGCAAACGTAAAAACATGTATGAGTGTGCCTTAGGTATACTTTATAAAGGGATGTTTGTAAACAATCAAAACAAGTAAAGTCACAGTTTGCTTCGCAAGATATAAAGAAAGTGGCAAATTTTGGTCGAAACGGCTCATATTCCCAAACGTGTGGCAAGACACGGGAAAAGGAACTGCACGTACTACAGGTGAATTTACGCTAAAGTACAGCAAAATTAGAGCTAAGGCCAGGATCAAAGTTCGAATTAAGGTTAAGATAAGAGTTACGGTGATGGTTTCGGCAACGCTTCGAGACTATTTGCCCACCTAGGATTTGACACAAGGCCACCCGAATTATCGTAGGGGGCGTTAATATTCTCATGGGGGCATATAAGCGATCCCGGTCTTGGCGAATAGACACTTCACCGATCTGTTACGGGACTCACACATCCCGTTTTGCCTTGGGTTCACTCTCCAGGCCTGTCAGCTGTCGCACAACGGCTAGTATTATAGGCAGATGAACGTTGACGATAGATGAAGCGTCCATCCGTCAAGGTAAATATTCTCAAGTTAAACCGGTCCGCCAACGAGCACGTGGCTCAGTGGTTAGGATATTGGAGTTTTAGTCAGTAAGTCGTTGGTTCAAGTCTCAGATGGTGCACAACCTGGGGATGGTAATGGCTGGCTGATGACAGCTAATAAGCCAGAAATGGTAATTACAGTCTCCCTTGTGTTTGTTGGCAATGTTCAACTTTTCAAGATCTGCCTATGTCTTTCCCTAAACGCACATACTGAATTGAACCTAATTTCCTGTCATTTCAGTAGAAGAAATGAGTTTATTGAGCAGTCTTCGCTGAAGTACTATTGAAAATCTTGGAAACATAGATAGGAAATGTACAATAACGGGCTATTGCAGGAAAAAGTTGCTTTCAGTTTGACTAACGGATGTGATTTGATGCGTACTCGGCCTCAAGCCAGTATATCGCCGCTTATCAAGAGATGTACAGTTGGTGATCTATCTCATGGAAATTGCCGAAATTTTCGAATGATTGGTAATCAGTCACAAATCGGCACCCACGCATGCACGAGAGCTCTGTTATAATAATGAACAACCCTATGTGAATTTAAAACATAAAGGAACTATGAAAAGTAATATTCATTAAGAAATACCATTATTTAAAAAGGCGGCATATTCAGAAAACCTGCTGGATTGCTGTAACTAAAACTAATGAATTCGAATTGAATTTTCAGATGAAATCGGAAACCATTTTTTGCCCATTAAGAGAACTTGCCTTTCGCTAAATGTCCTTATCGTTATTTTTGCTAGTGGCTTTAAACTAGTGGCAGATTATCTTTCAAATAGTGGTAAAGACTTCACGATTTTCAGGGTTTCAAACGATGGGCCATAGATTCCGTTCTATAAGTTTATCAGAAACTTCAAAATAAGATATTACTTAAAAGTATTTACTAAATTAGTAGTTTTGGGTATTCTTTCTAATGCAGATGTCCGTGTGCATCATATTCGTAGATTCACCTAAACATTGCCGGGAAAAATGAGCGTCCACAACAAAATTCGGCAATTAAGATGTCTAAGATCAATTGAAAAATTTCCATAATAATTTACCTCATTAAAAGCGCTTTAGATGGATATAAAGCTGATGAATATACGCGCACTTTACATTTTTCGAGGATTGAGTCAAATAAAAAATGTGGAATTTTGACCGTTTTTTAATTCCCTTAAAATAAGTGATACATGTTCTTTTGAAATGAAGAACTCACCTTTCGCTTTATACTGGAGCGTTTTTCACTATTTTTTTACATAAATTCCCCAATCTAAACATTCAAATGCACAAAACACTGGACGACTATATACTAGGATTTAACCGAAAATTGCTCATATTTTGTCAATTGCGTTACTAAATTCCGGATTACTATATTATGCAAAAAGTATCTTATCACTTGCTTCCAATTTAAAACATGTTCTAAGCGTCCATCTCCACAGTATGTCATGCTTATTTGTTTAAATTTCTATTATTCGGCATGGTAAAAAAAATATTGGTAAAACCTTTACACTGGTTTCTGCAGCAAAAAAGGCCAAGATTTCCAAAATAATATTTTTTTAAGTTGAATTCACTATTTGTTTCACAAACTTGCCTTCACATAATCCTTCTCGAATTAAGATCAGATTTTTTGGTTACAGAAGCGATTTATTTGAAATAATTCTCCCTTGTATTTATAATCTTGTATAGCATAACGTATAAAAACGATTGGTTTTGTTCTGCGATAATAAATAGCGTATAAAATTCCTTGGATATCCGGCAACCTCCAATTTCGCCAAAATCCTGTCTGTTTCCCTTCAATTTATAAGATTGAACCTACAGTATTTTTAGAAAAAAAGGTTTTCTGAGCATCAAAGCAGAATAGCAGAAACAAAGGTACGCTTAACTACTCACTCTAATCTGGATCACACATTGCACGGGTTAGGTCATCTAACGTACATTCGCCTATTTCAGTCAATTGTTACAGAGTTTGGACGTCTACTACGGGGTTGTCAGTAGCCGTTTTATTGCCTCGTAACTAAAACGTTATGGACAACTGAAAACACTCGGATTGAATTTTGCCTGCTTTGATTGTCAAGCAAAGCTGAACTGAGAATGCTGACCCGAATTTATTTTCACACACTCAGTTAACGTTTTCTTCAGCCGAAAAGACATTTTAAACTCCGTTTATATCTACTGAGTCAACCGGAAGTTCGATTGAGGACCTAGAATATCATGTGAGGAAATCGCAGGAGCGAAGTAAGTAGCTTGTAGAGAACATTATGAAAAGAGCTGCTTTTTATGAAGTCAGGAATTGCCTTTTTATCAAAAGACTGTCAGGCACCTCCTTTCTAAGGTCTACAGAGTTGAAATATTCAGTTCCGAGTTGAGAGGGATCTTCATTTAATTTGGTGACAATTCCGTAGGGACACACCGCGGTATAGACCACAGAGCTTACGAAGGTTGAGACTTATTTTGAGATTGACTACAAGAACTTATCTCCCTTATCGACTATATTCATTTTCTTCAGTACAATTGCAATCTTTTTGGTGGTCTTAATTAAATAAATGATGAAACCATGGTTCTTACAAATGTGGACACCTGCGCCGGAGAGCGAGAGAAACAGGAAGAGGGTGAGAGAGATCTCGGTCATTCGAGAAATTTCCGTTAATATAAAACTAAATTTGCTTACCTCCACGCTCACGCAGGATCATGACCATGATTGGTCCCCTTTGTGCGACACAGATTACAACAAGAGGTTGCTTAGCATTGGAAGAGGCGGTTGGGCACTTACGTTGGAATGAAACTACGCATTCGTAAGTCCGCCTTACACGTTCTGAAGAGCGAAAAACCGCCGAACCTCGTTTGTGACAACCAATCTGGCTATCGGACGTGACTCCTTCCCCATGTGACGCCTCTGCCGTGTGATACAAGCCTCTGTAGCACTTCCAACCCCCTGGGATTTGAGACGAATATGGCGGCATGCTAAGGGGCGGCTCCGGCCGCGTCTGCCACTTGCGCGCTCTCCCGCCTCCGTTCTTCATGACTTGGTCATGACATGGAGCTCAAGTGGTGGAGAAGAATGCGGCAGATTCAGCGCAAGTCTACCCTCATTATAATATAGTTCATTCCTGCGCCGCCTTGACGAGGTTAACATCGTCGAAATCGACGGTCAACTGTTGGATATCGGGCTATATGGTAGGACAGACGGCAAATAAGCCCAAAATGACCATACAAACTACCACCACCTCGTATATACAACTCCCAGCTCAGTTATCGCTGTCGACTGTGAAGGCCTTAGACCTGGAGCTCAAAGCCAAAACGGATTCGTTCGCGCCTCATCCAGAATACTACAGATGGCTGCCGTCAGCGATGTGAGTCCGCAGATATCAATAGTCCACTTTGCTGCCACTGAGAGCGGCGTCAACAAAAACCTACAGAGGAGTATAAATTTGAAGGAGCAAATCACGATTTTTGACAAATCATATGAAAGACGACGATTCAAATGGGAAGAGGGACCGGGACATTTTGGTTGTTTTGTCGGGCAGCTCTTCCAGGAAATCCCCAGGCTCGTTTTGTCGGTTGAGATCAGAGATATATGAGGGATAGTGTGTTTGCTCACCGATCTGCTTAAGGAACATGTATGTTCCGTTGTTCCCTGGAGCTCAGACTTAAGCCCTCGCAGGCGGTCGCATGGCGACATGTGGCATATGTTGACAAAGTGGAACCGACAAATACAAGTGAGACCGGAATGGCCATTTCTGGCTTATATGCCGTCATCAGCCAGTCATACGCAATCCCAAGAGTGGCACACCTGGGATTCGAACCCGCGACCTTTGGTTATTGAGTCGAACGCTCGACCAATGAGCCACGGGAGCTCGTTGTTTTTCGGTTGCGATCGGGAATATGATAGAGTGTGTTACTCACCGATCTGCTTAATGAAACATGTATGTTCCGTTGTGTACTGGAGCTCAGACTGAAACCCTCGCAGGCGGTCACATAGCGGCATGTGGCATATGTTGATAAAGTGTAACCGAAAAATACAAGGGAGACCGGAATGGCCATTTCTGGCTTATATGCCGTCATCAGCCAGTCATACGCAATCCCAAGTGTGGCACACCTTGGATTCGACCCACGACCTTTGGTTATTTTGTTGAACGCTCTTCCAATAATCCCCGCGCTCCTTGTTTTGTCGGTTGCAATCGGGAATATGATGATAGTGTGTTACTCACCAATCTGCTAAATGAACATGTATGTTCCGTAGTTCCCTGAGCTCAGACTGACACCCTCGCAGGCGGTCGCATAGCGGGAATGTGGCATATGTTGATAAAAGTGGAACCGACAAATACAAGGGAGACCGGAATGGCAATTTCTGGCTTATAGCCGTCATCAGCCAGTCATACGCAATCCCAAGTGTGGCACACCTGGAAATCGAACCCGACGACATTTGGTTATTGAGTCGAATGCTCTGACCAATGAGCCACGGGCTCGTTGTTTTATAAGTTGCGATCGGGAATATGATAATAGTGTGTTACTCACCGATCTGCTTAAGGGACATGCATGTTCCGTTCTGCCCTGGAGCTCAGACTGAAACCCTCGCAGGCGGTCACATAGCGGCATGTGGCATATGTTGATAAAATGGAACCAACAAATACAAGGGAGACCTGAATGGCAATTTCTGCCTTATAGGCCGTCATCAGCCAGTCATACGCAATCCCAAGTGTGGCACACCTTGGATTCAAACCCGCGACTTTGGTTATTGCGTCGAACACTCGACCAATGAGCCATCAGGCTCGTTGATTTGTCGGTTTTGATCGGATATATGACTATAGTGTGTTGCTCACCGATCTGCTTAAAGAACATGTATGTTCCGTAGTTCCCTGGAGCTCAGACTGACACCCTCGCAGGCGGTCACATAGCGGCATGTGGCATATGTTGATAAAGTGGAACCGACAAATACAAAGGGAGACCGGAGTGGCAATTTCTGGCTTATATGCCGTCATCAGCCAGTCATACGCAATCCCAAGTGTGGCACACCTGGGATTCGAACCCGACACCTTTGGTTATTTATCGAACGCTCGACCAATGAGCCACGGGCTCGTTGTTTTGTAAATTGCGACCGGGAATATGTTAATAGTGTGTTACTCACCGATCTGCTTAAGGAACATGTATGTTCGGTAGTGCCCTGGAGCTCAGACTGAAACCCTCGCAGGCGGTCACATAGCGGCCTGTGGCATATGTCGATAAAGTGGAACCGACAAAGACAAGTGAGACCGGAATGGCCATTTCTGGCTTATATGCCTTCATCAGCCAGTCATATCGCAATCCCCTAGTTTGCCACACCTGGAATGCGAACCCGCGACATTCGGTAATTGAGTCGAATTCTCTAACTATGAGCCAGCGGCTCGTTGTTTTGCCGGTTGTGATCGGAAATATGATGATAGTGTGTTGCTCACCGATCTGCTGTAGGATGATGTTTGTTCCATTGTGCACTGGATCTTAGACTTGAGTCTCGCAGGCGGTCGCATAGCGGCATGTGGCATATGTTGATAAAGTGAAACCGACAAATACAAGGGAGACCGGAATGGCCATTTCTGGCTTATATGCCGTCATCAGCCAGTCATACGCAATCCCAAGTGTGGCACACCTGGGATTCGAACCCGCGACCTTTGGTTATTGTGTTGAACGCTCAACCAATGAGCCACGGTCTCGTTGTTTTGTCGGTTGCAATCGGGAATATGATAATAGTGTGTTACACACCGATCTCCTTAAGAACATGTATGTTCTGTAGTGTCCCTGGAGCTCAGACTGAAACCCTCGCAGGCGGTCACATAGCGGCATGTTGCATATGTTGATAAGGAACCGACAAAATACAAGGGGAGACCGGAATGGCAATTTCTGGCTTATGGCCGTCATCAGCCAGTCATACGCAATACCCAAGTGTGGCACACCTGGGATTCGAACCCGCGACCATTTGGTTATTGTGTCGAACGCTCTACCAATGAGCCACGGGCTCGTTGTTTTTGTAAGTTGTGATCGGGGAATATGATAGATAGTGTGTTACTCACCGATCTGCTTAAGGAACATGTATGTTCGTTGTGCCTTGAGCTCAGACTGAAACCCTCGCAGGCGGTCAGCATAGTGGCATGTTGCATATGTTGATAAAAAGGAACCGACAAATACAAGGGAGACCTGAATGGCAATTTCTGGCTTTATAAGGCCGTCATCAGCCAGTCATACGCAATCCCAAGTGTGGCACACCTGGGATTCGAACCCACGAACTTTGGTTATTGAGTCGAACGCTCGACCAATGAGCCATGGGCTCGTTGTTTTAGTCGGTTGCGATCGGGAATATGATGATAGTGTGTTAACTCACCGAATCTGCTTAATGAACATGTATGTTCGGTAGTGCCCTGGAGCTCAGACTGAAACCGTCGCAGGTGGTCACATAGCGGCATGTGGCATATGTTGATAAAAGTGGAACCGACAAAGACAAGTGGGAGACCGGAATGGCCATTTCTGGCTTATATGCCGTCATCAGCCAGTCATACGCAATCCCGAATTGTGGCACACCTGGGATTTCGAACCCGCGACCTTTGGTTATTATGTCGAAACGCCGACCAATGAGCCACGGGCTCGTTGTTTTTGTCGGTTGCGATCGGGAATATGATGATAGTGTGTTACTCACGGACCTGCTTAACGAACATGTATGTTCCGTTGTGCCCTTGATCTCAGACTTAAGCCCTCGCAGGCGGTCACATAGCGGCATGTGGCATATGTTGATAAAGTGGAACCGACCAATACAAGGGAGACCGGAATGGCCATTTCTGGCTTATATGCCGTCATCAGCCAGTCATACGCAATCCGAAGTGTGGCATACCTGGGATTTGAACCCGAAACCTTTGGTTATTGTATCGAACGCTCGACCAATAAGCCACGGGCTCGTTGTATTTGTATAGTGTGATCGGGAATATGTTAATAGTGTGTTACTCAAGAGATCTGCTTGAGGAACATGTATGTTCCGTTGTGCCCTGGAGCTCAGACTTTAGACCCTCGCAGGCGGTCGCATAGCGGCATGTGGCATATGTTGATAAAGTTAAACCGAAAATTACAAGGGAGACCGGAATGGCCATTTCTGGCTTATATGCCGTCATCAGCCAGTCATACGCAATACCAAGTGTGGCACACCTGGAATTCGAACCCGCAACCTTTGGCTATTGGGTTGAAATCTCGACCAATGAGCCACAGGCTCGTTGTATTGTATAATGTGATCGGGAATATGTTAATAGTGTGTTACTCAAGAATCTGCTTGAGGAACATGTATGTTCGGTAGTGCCCTGGAGCTCAGACTGACACACTTGCAGGCGGTCATATAGTGGCATGTTGCATATGTTGATAAAAAGGAACCGACAAATACAAGGGAGACCGGAATAACAATTTCTGCCTTATAGGCCGTCATCAGCCAGTCATACGCAATCCCAAGTGGGCACACCTTGGATTCGAACCCGCGAACTTTGGTTATTGAGTCGAACGCTCGACCAATGAGCCACGGGCTCGTTGTTTTGTCGGTTGCGATCGGGAATATGATGATAGTGTGTAACTCACCGATCTGCTTAAAGGAACATGTATGTTCGGTAGTGCCCTGGAGCTCAGACTGAAACCCTCGCAGGCGGTCGCATAGCGGCATGTGGCATATGTTAGATAAAGTGGAACCGACAAAGACAAGTGAGACCGGAATGGCCATTTCTGGCCTTTATATGCCGTCATCAGCCAGTCATACGCAATCCTAATTGTGGCACACCTGGGATTTTGAACCCGCGACCTTTGGTTATTATGTCGAAAACGCTCAACCAATGAGCCACGGTCTCGTTGTTTTTTCGGTTGCAATCGGTAAAATGATAATAGTGTGTTACACACCGATCTCCTTAATGAACATGTATGTTCCGTTGTTCCCTGGAGCTCAGACTTAAGCCCTCGCAGGCGGTCACATAGCGGCATGTGGCATATGTTGATAAAAGTGGAACCGACAAAATACAAGGGGAGACCGGAATGGCCATTTCTGGCTTATATGCCGTCATCAGCCAGTCATACCCAATCCCACGTGTGGCACACCTGGAATTGAACCAGACACATTTGGTTATTGAGTCTAACGCACGACCGATGAAACACGAGCTTGTTGTTTTGTAAGTTGCGATCGGGAATATGATAATAGTGTGTTACTCACCCATCTGCTTAAGGAACATGTATGGTTCGTAGTGCCCTGGAGCTCAGACTTAAACCCTCGCAGGTGGTCATATAGTGGCATGTTGCATATGTTGATAAAAAGGAACCGACAAATACAAGGGAGACCGGAATGGCAATTTCTGGCTTATATGCCGTCGTCAGCCGGTCATACGCAATCCCAAGAGTGGCACACCTTGGATTCGAACCCGCGACCATTGGTTATTGAGTCGAACGCTCGACCAATGAGCCACAGGCTCGTTGTATTGTATAATGTGATCGGGAATATGTTAATAGTGTGTTACTCAAGAATCTGCTTGAGGAACATGTATGTTATGTTGTGCCTTGGAGCTCAGACTGACACACTTGCAGGCGGTCATATAGTGGCATGTTGCATATGTTGATAAAAAGGAACCGACAAATACAAGGGAGACCGGAATGGCAATTTCTGCCTTATAGGCCGTCATCAGCCAGTCATACGCAATCCCAAGTTGGCACACCTTGGATTCGAACCCGCGAACTTTGGTTATTGAGTCGAACGCTCGACCAATGAGCCATGGGCTCGTTGATTAGTCGGTGGCGATCGGGAATTTGATGATAGTGTGTTGCTCACCGATCTGCTTAAGGAACATGTATGTTCCGTTGTGCCCTTGATCTCAGACTTAACCTTCGCAGGTGGTCACATAGCGGCATGTGGCATATGTTGATAAAGTGGAACCAACAAACAGTAGGGAGACCGGAATGGCCATTTCTGGCTTATATGCCGTCATCAGCCAGTCATACGCAATACCAAGTGTGGCACACCAGGGATTCGATCCCGCAACCTTTGGCTATTGGGTTGAAATCTCGACCAATGAGCCACAGGCTCGTTGTATTGTATAATGTGATCGGGAATATGTTAATAGTGTGTTACTCAAGAATCTGCTTGAGGAACATGTATGTTATGTTGTGCCTTGGAGCTCAGACTGACACACGCGCAGGTGGTCATATAGTGGCATGTTGCATATGTTGATAAAAAGGAACCGACAAATACAAGGGAGACCGGAATGGCAATTTCTGCCTTATAGGCTGTCATCAGCCAGTCATACGCAATCCCAAGTGGGCACACCTTGGATTCGAACCCGCGAACTTTGGTTATTGAGTCGAACGCTCGACCAATGAGCCATGGGCTCGTTGATTAGTCGGTGGCGAACGGGAATATGATGATAGTGTGTAACTCACCGATCTGCTTAATGAACATGTATGTTCGGTAGTGCCCTGGAGCTCAGACTGAAACCGTCGCAGGCGGTCACATAGCGGCATGTGGCATATGTAGATAAAGTGGAACCGACAAAGACAAGTGAGACATGAATGGCCATTTCTGGCTTATATGCCGTCATTAGCCAGTCATATGCAATCCTAATTGTGGCACACCTGGTATTCGAACCCGCGACCTTTGGTTATTATGTCGAAAGTTCAACAAATGAGCCACGGACTCGTTTCTTTTTCGGTTGCAATCGGTAATATGATAATAGTGTGATACTCACGGACCTGCTTAACGAACATGTATGTTCCGTTGTGCCCTTGATCTCAGACTAAACCTTCGCAGGTGGTCACATAGCGGCATGTGGCATATGTTGATAAAGTGGAACCGACCAATACAAGGGAGACCGGAATGGCCATTTCTGGCTTATATGCCGTCATCAGCCAGTCATACGCAATACCAAGTGTGGCACACCAGGGATTCGATCCCGCAACCTTTGGCTATTGGGTTGAAATCTCGACCAATGAGCCACAGGCTCGTTGTATTGTATAGTATGATCGGGAATATGTAAATAGTGTGTTACTCAAGAATCTGCTTGAGGAACATGTATGTTATGTTGTGCCTTGGAGCTCAGACTGACACACGCGCAGGTGGTCATATAGTGGCATGTTGCATATGTTGATAAAAAGGAACCGACAAATACAAGGGAGACCGGAATGGCAATTTCTGCCTTATAGGCTGTCATCAGCCAGTCATACGCAATCCCAAGTGGGCACACCTTGGATTCGAACCCTTGAACTTGGGTTATTGAGTCGAACGCTCGACCAATGAGCCATGGGCTCGTTGATTAGTCGGTTGCGAACGGGAATTTGATGATAGTGTGTTGCTCACCGATCTGCTTAAGGAACATGTATGTTCCGTGGTTCCCTGGAGCTCAGACCTAAGCCCTCGCAGACGGTTACATAGCGGCATTTGGCATATGTTGATAAAGTGGAACCGACAAACACAAGGGTGATCAGAATGGCAATTTCTGGCTTATAAGCCGTCATTAGCCAGTCATACGCAATCCCAAGTGTGGCACACCTGGATTTCGACCCGGGACATTTGGTTATTTTGTCGAACGCTCTTCCAAAAATCCCCAGGCTCGTTTTTTTGTCGGTTGAGATCGGGAATATGAGGATAGTGTGTTTTTCACCGATCTGCTTATGGAACACGTACGTTCCGTCGTTCCCTGGAGCTCAGACTTAAGCCCTCGGAAGCGGTCGCATGGCGACCTGTGGCATATGTTGACAAAGTGGAACCGACATAGACAAGTGAGACCGGAATGGCAATTTCTGCCTTATAGGCTGTCATCAGCCAGTCATACGCAATCCCAAGTGGGCACACCTTGGATTCGAACCCTTGAACTTGGGTTATTGAGTCGAACGCTCGACCAATGAGCCATGGGCTCGTTGATTAGTCGGTGGCGAACGGGAATATGATGATAGTGTGTAACTCACCGATCTGCTTAATGAACATGTATGTTCGGTAGTGCCCTGGAGCTCAGACTGAAACCGTCGCAGGCGGTCACATAGCGGCATGTGGCATATGTAGATAAAGTGGAACCGACAAAGACAAGTGAGACATGAATGGCCATTTCTGGCTTCTTTGCCGTCATCAGCCAGTCATACGCAATCCTAATTGTGGCACACCTGGGATTCGAACCCGCGACCTTTGGTTATTATGTCGAAAGTTCAACAAATGAGCCACGGACTCGTTTCTTTTTCGGTTGCAATCGGTAATATGATAATAGTGTGTTACTCACGAACCTGCTTAACGAACATGTATGTTCCGTTGTGCCCTTGATCTCAGACTTAAGCCCTCGCAGGTGGTCACATAGCGGCATGTGGCATATGTTGATAAAGTGGAACCGACAAACACAAGGGAGACCGGAATGGCCATTTCTGGCTTATATGCCGTCATCAGCCAGTCATACGCAATCCGAAGTGTGGCATACCTGGGATTTGAACCCGAAACCTTTGGTTATTGTATCGAACGCTCGACCAATAAGCCACGGGCTCGTTGTATTGTATAATGTGATCGGGAATATGTTAATAGTGTGTTACTCAAGAATCTGCTTGAGGAACACGTACGTTCCGTAGTTCCCTAGAGCTCAGACTTTAGCCCTCGGAAGCGGTCGCATGGCGACCTGTGGCATATGTTGACAAAGTGGAACCGACAAAGACAAGGTGAGACCGGAATGGCCATTTCTGGCTTATATGCCGTCATCAGCCAGTCATACGCAATCAAGTGGGCACACCTTGGATTCGAACCCGCGACCTTTTGGTTATTGTGTTGAACGCTCGACCAATGAGCCACGGGCTCGTTGTTTTAGTCGGTTGCGATCGGGAATATGATGATAGTGTGTTGCTCACCGATCTGCTTAAGGAACATGTATGTTCCGTAGTTCCCTGGAGCTCAGACTAGAGCCCTCGCAGGCGGTCACATAGCGGCATGTGGCATATGTTGATAAAGTGGAACCGAAAAATACAAGGGAGACCGGAATGGCCATTTCTGGCTTATAAGCCGTCATCAGCCAGTCATACGCAATCCCAAGTGTGGCACACCTGGGATACGAACCCGCGACATTTGGTTATTTTAGTCGAACGCTCTTCCAATAATCCCTGGGCTCGTTCTTTTGTCGGTTGCGATCGGGAATATGATGATAGTGTGTTGCTCACCGATCTGCTAAAGGAACATGTATGTTCCGTAGTTCCCTGGAGCTCAGACTTAACCCTCGCAGGCGGTCGCATAGCGGAATGTGGCATATGTTGACAAAGTGGAACCGACAAACCTAAAAGGGGAGACCGGAATGGCCATTTCTGGCTTATGAGCCGTCATAAGCCAGTCATACCCAATCCCAAGTGTGGCACACCTGGGATTCGAACCCGCAACCTTTGGTTATTGAGTTGAAACGCTCGACCATTGAGCCACGAGCTCGTTGATTTGTAAGTTGCGATCGGGAATATGATAATAGTGTGTTACTCACCGATCTGCTTAAGGAACATGTATGTTCCGTTCTGCCCTGGAGCTCAGACTGAAACCCTCGCAGGCGGTCACATAGCGGCATGTGGCATATGTTGATAAAATGGAACCGACAAATACAAGGGGAGACCTGAATGGCAATTTCTGGCTTATAGGCCGTCATCAGCCAGTCATACCCAATCCCAAATGTGGAACACCTTGGATTCAAACCCGCGACCTTTGGTTATTGAGTCGAACGCACGACAATTGTGCCACGGGCTCGTTGATTTGTCGGTTGCGATCGGGAATTTGATGATAGTTTGTCGCTCACCGATCTGCTTAAAGGAACATGTATGTTCCGTAGTTCCCTGGAGCTCAGACTGACACCCTCGCAGACGGTCACGTAGCGGCATGTGGCGTATGTTGCTAAAGTGGAACCGACAAAAACAAGGGGTGACCGGAATGGCAATTTCTGGCTTATTAGCCGTCATCAGCCAGTTATACGCAAACCAATGTGTGGCATACCTGGGATTTGAACCCGACACCTTTGGTTATTGTATCGAACGCTCGACCAATAAGCCACGGGCTCGTTGTTTTGTAAATTGCGACCGGGAATATGTTAATAGTGTGTTGCACACCGGTCTGCTCATGGAACATGTATGTTCGGTAGTGCCCTGGAGCTCAGACTGAAACCCTCGCAGGCGGTCACCTAGCGGCATGTGGCATATGTAGATAAAGTGGAACCGACAAAGACAAGTGAGACCGGAATGACCATTTCTGGCTTATATGCCGTCATCAGCCAGTCATACGCAATCCCAAGTGTGGCACACCTGGGATTCGAACCCGCGACATGTGGTAATTGAGTCGAACGCTCTAACCATATGAGCCACGGGCTCGTTGTTTTGTCGGTTGTGATCGGAAATATGATGGTAGTGTATTGCTCACCGATCTGCTGTAGGATGACGTATGTTCCGTTGTGCACTGGATCTTAGACTGAAAGCCCTCGTAGGCGGTCACATAGCGGCATGTGGCATATAGTTTGATAAAGTGGAAACCCGACAAATACAAGGGAGATCGGAATGGCCGTTTCTGGCTTATATGCCGTCATCAGCCAGTCATACGCAATCCTAAGTGTGGCACACCTGGAATTCGAACCCGCGACCTTTGGTTTTTGCGTTGAACGCTCAACCAATGAGCCACGGTCTCATTGTTTTTTCGGTTGCAATCGGTAATATGATAATAGTGTGTTACTCACCGATCTCAATAATGAACATGTATGTTCTGAAGTGTCCCTGGAGCTCAGACTGAAACCCTCGGAGACGGTCACAAAGCGGCATGTTGCATATGTTGATAAAAAGGAACCGACAAATACAGGGGAGACCGGAATGGCCTTTTCTGGCTTATTAGCCGTCATCCGCCAGTCATCGGCAATACCAAGTTTGCACACCTGGGATTCGAACCTGCATCATTTGGTTATTGTGTTGAACGCTCTACCAATGAGCTACGGCCTCGTTGTTTTTTAAGTTGTGATGGGGAATATGATAGTAGTGTGTTACTAACGGACCTGCTTGAGGAACATGTATGTTCCGTTGTGCCCTTGATCTCAGACTAAACCCTCGCAGGTGGTCACATTGCGGCATATGGCATCTGTTCATTAATTGAAACCAACCAATACAAGGGAGACTGGAATGGCCATTTCTGGCTTATATGCCGTCATTTGCCAGTTAGTCCCAATCCCAAGTGTGGCACACCTGGGATTCGACCCGGAATCTTTGGTTATTTTGTCAAACGCTCTACCAGTGAGCCACGGTCTTGTTGTTTTTTTTTCGGTTACAATCGGTAATATGATAATAGTGTGTTACTCACCGATCTCCTTAATGAACATGTATGTTCCGTTGTGTCCTGAAGCCCTGACGGAAACCCTCAGAGGCGGTCACATAGCGGCATGTGGCATATGTTGATAAATTGGAACCAACAATTACAAGGGAGACCGAAATGGCAATTTCTGCCTTATAGGCCGTCATCAGCCAGTCATACGCAATGCCAATTGTGGCACACCTTGGATTTGAACCCGAAAACTTTGGTTTTTGTTTTGAATTCTCAACCAATGAGCCACGGTCTCATTGTTGTTTCGGTTGCAATCGGTAATATGATGATAGTGTGTTACCCACTGATCTCATTAAGGAACATGTATGTTCCGTTGTGTGCTGGAGCTCTGACTGAAACCCTTGGAGGCGGTCACATTGCGGCATGTGGCATATGTTGATAAAATGGAACCAACAAATACAAGGGAGACCTGAATGGCAATTTCTGCCTTATAGGCCGTCATCAGCCAGTCATACGCAATCCCAAGTGTGGCACACCTTGGATTCGAACCCGCGACTTTGGTTATTGCGTCGAACACTCGACCAATGAGCCATTGGCTCGTTGATTTGTCGGTTTTGATCGGATATATGACTATAGTGTGTTGCTCACCGATCTGCTAAAGGAACATGTATGTTCCGTAGTTCCCTGGAGCTCAGACTGACACCCTCGCAGACGGTCACGTAGCGGCATGTGGCATATGTTGCTAAAGTGGAACCGACAAAAACAAGGGTGACCTAAATGGCAATTTCTGGCTTATTAGCCGTCATTAGCCAGTTATACGCAAACCAAAGTGTGGCAAACCTGGGATTTGAACCCGACACCTTTGGTTATTTAGTCATACGCTCGACCAATAAGCCACGGGCTCGTTGTTTTGTAAATTGCGATCGGGAATATGTTAATAGTGTGTTGCTCACCGGTCTGCCCAAGGAACATGTATGTTCGGTAGTGCCCTGGAGCTCAGACTGAAACCCTCGCAGGCGGTCACCTAGCGGCATGTGGCATATGTAGATAAAGTGGAACCGACAAAGACAAGTGAGACCGGAATGACCATTTCTGGCTTATATGCCGTTATCAGCCATTCATTCGCAATCCCCTAGTTTGCCACACCTGGAATGCGAACCCGCGACATGCGGTAATTGAGTCCAATGCTCTAACTATGTGACAGCGGCTCATTGTTTTGCCGGTTGTGATCGGAAATATGATGGTAGTGTATTGCTCACCGATCTGCTGTAGGATGACGTTTGTTCCATTGTGCACTGGATCTTAAACTTAAGTCTCATAGGCGGTCATATAGCGTTATGTGGCATTAGTTTATCAAGTGAAACCAACAAATACAAGGGAAACCGGAATGGCCGTTTCTGGCTTATATGCCGTCATCAGCCAGTCATACGCAATCCTAAGTGTGGCACACCTGGAATTCGAACCCGCGACCTTTGGTTCTGCGTTGAACGCTCAACCAATGAGCCACGGTCTCATTGTTTTTTCAGTTGCAATCGGTAATATGATAATAGTGTGTTACTTACCGATCTCAATAATGAACATGTATGTTCTGATGTGTCCTGAAGCTCTGACTGAAACCCTCGGAGACGGTCACATAGCAGCATGTTGCATATGTTGATAAAAAGGAACCGACAAATACAGGGGAGACCGGAATGGCCTTTTCTGGCTTATTAGCCGTCATCCGCCAGTCATAGGCAATACCAAGTTTGCACACCTGGGATTCGAACCTGCATCATTTGGTTATTGTGTTGAACGCTCTACCTATGAGCTACGGTCTCGTTGTTTTTTAAGCTGTGATGGGGAATATGATAGTAGTGTGTTACTCACCGATCTGCATAAGGAACATGTATGTTCCGTTGTGCGCTTGATCTCAGACTAAACCCTCGCAGGTGGTCACATAGCGGCATTTGGCATATGTTGATAAAGTGGAACCGACAAACACAAGGGTGATCAGAATGGCAATTTCTGGTTTATTAGCCGTCATTAGCCAGTCATACCCAATCCCAAGTGTGGCACACCTGGAATCGAACCAGACACATTTGGTTATTGAGTTTAACGCACGACCGATGAACCAAGAGCTTGTTGTTATGTATGTTGCGATCGGGAATATGATGATAGTGGGTTACTCACCGATCTGCTTAAGGAACATGTATGTTCCGTAGTGTGCTGGAGCTCAGACTGAAACCCTCGCAGGCGGTCACATAGCGGCATGTGGCATATGTTGTGAAGGTGGAACCTACAAAGACAAGTGAGACCGGAATGGCCATTTTTGGCTTATATGCCGTTATCAGCCAGTCATTCGCAATCCTCTAGTTAGCCACACCTGGAATTCGAACTCGCGACATTCGGTAATTGAGTCGAATGCTCTAACTATCAGCCAGGGTCTCATTGATTGCCGGTTGTGATCGGAAATATGATGATAGTGTGTTGCTCACCGATCTGCTGTAGGATGATGATTGTTCCATTGTGCACTGGATATTAGACTTAAACCCTCGCAGGCGGTCACATAGCGGCATGTGGCATATGTTGATAAAGTGTAACCGACAAATAGAAGGGAGACCGCAATGGCCATTTCTGGCTTATATGCCATCATCAGCCAGTCATACGCAATCCCAAGAGTGGCACACCTGGTATTCGAACCCGCGACCTTTGGTTATTGTGTTGAACGCTTAACAAATGAGCCAGGGACTCGTTTCTTTTTCGGTTGCAATCGGTAATATGATAGGAGTGTGTTAATAACCGATCTCCTTAAGGAACATGTATGTTCTGTGTTGTGCTGGAGCTCTGACTGAAACCCTCGCAGGCGGTCACATAGCGGCATGTGGCATATGTTGATAAAATGGAACCGACAAATACAATTGAGACCGGAATGGCCATTTCTGGCTTATATTCCATCATCAGCCAGTCATACGCAATCCCAATTGTTGCACACCTGGGATTTGTACCCACGAACTTTGGTTATTATGTCGAACGCTCAACCAGTGAGTTACGGTCTCTTTGGTTTTTCGGTTGCAATCGGGAATATGATGATAGTGTGTTGCTCACCAATCTGCTAAATGAACATGTATGTTCCGTAGTTCCCTGGAGCACAGACTGACACCCTCGCAGGCGGTCGCATAGCGGAATGTGGCATATGTTGACAAAGTGGAACCGACAAACCCAAAAGTGACGAGAATGGCCATTTCTGGCTTATGAGCCGTCATAAGCCAGTCTAGCCAATCCCAAGTGTGGCACACCTGAAATCGAGCCAAACACATTTGGTTATGGAGTTGAATGCCCGACCGTTGAGCCACGAGCTTGTTGTTTTATAAGTTGCGATCGGGAATATGATAATAGTGTGTTACTCACCGATCTGCTTAAGGGACATATATGTTCCGTTCTGCCCTGGAGCTCAGACTGAAACCCTCGCAGGCGGTCACATAGCGGCATGTGGCATATGTTGTTAAAGTGGAACCTACAAAGACAAGTGAGACCGGAATGGCCATTTTTGGCTTATATGCCGTCATCAGCCAGTCATACGCAATGCCAATTGTGGCACACCTTGGATTTGAACCCGAAAACTTTGGTTTTTGTTTTGAATGCTCAACCAATGAGCCACGGTCTCATTGTTGTTTCGGTTGCAATCGGTAATATGATGATAGTGTGTTACCCACTGATCTCATTAAGGAACATGTATGTTCCGTTGTGTGCTGGAGCTCTGACTGAAACCCCTGGAGGCGTTCACATTGCGGCATGTGGCATATGTTGATAAAATGGAACCAACAAATACAAGGGAGACCTGAATGGCAATTTCTGCCTTATAGGCCGTCATCAGCCAGTCATACGCCATCCCAAGTGTGGCACACCTTGGATTCGAACCCGCGACTTTGGTTATTGTGTTGAACGCTCTACCAATGAGCTACGGCCTCGTTGTTTTTAAAGTTGTGATGGGGAATATGATAGTAGTGTGTTACTCACGGACCTGCTTGAGGAACATGTATGTTCCGTTGTGCCCTTGATCTCAGACTAAACCCTCGCAGGTGTTCACATTGCGGCATATGGCATCTGTTAATAAATTGGAACCAACAAATACAAGGGAGACCGGAATGGCCATTTCTGGCTTATTAGCCGTCATTAGCCAGTCATTCGCAATCCCAAGTGTGGCACACCTGGGATTCGACCCGGGACATTTGGTTATTTTGTCGAACGTTCTTCCAATAATCCCCCGGCTCGTTGTTTTGTCGGTTGCGATCGGGAATATGAGGATAGTGTGTTGCACACCGATCTGCTTATGGAACATGTATGTTCCGTTGTGCCCTGGAGCTCAGACTGAAACCCTCGCAGGCGGTCACATAGTGGCATGTGGCATATGTAGATAAAGTGGAACCGAAAAAAGACAAGTGAGACCGGAATGGCTATTTCTTGCCTTTATGCCGTCATCAGCCAGTCATACGCAATCCCAATTGTGGCACACCTGGGATTCGAACCCGCGACTTTTGGTTATTGTGTTGAACTCTTAACTAATGAGCCACGGTCTCGTTGTATTTTCGGTTGCAATCGGTAATATGATAAAATTGTGTTACTCACCGATCTCCTTAATGAACGTGTATGTTCCGTTGTGTCCTGAAGCTCTGACTGAAACCCTCGGAGACGGTCACATAGCGGCATGTGGCATATCTTGATAAAATGACTCCGACCAATACAAGGAAGACCGGAATGGCCATTTCCGGCTTATATGCCGTCATCGGCCAGTCATACCCAATCCCAAGTGTGGCACACCTGGAATTTCGAACCCGACACCTTTGGTTATTGAGTCGAAGGCTCGACCAATGAGCCACGAGCTTGTTGATTTGTAAGTTGCGATCGGGAATATGATAATAGTGTGTAACTCACCGATCTGCTTAAGGAACATGTATGTTCCGTTTTGCCCTTGAGCTCAGACTAAACTCTCGCAGGTAGTCACATAGCGGCATTATGGCATATGTTGATAAAGTTGAACCAACAAATACAAGGGAGACCGGAATGGCAATTTCTGGCTTATAGGCCGTCATCAGCCAGTCATACGCAATCCCAAGTGTGGCAAATCCGGGATTCGACCTGGGACCTTTGGTTATTTTGTCGAACGCTCCTCCAATAATCCCCGGGCTCGTTGTTTTGTTGGTTGCGATCGCGAATATGACGATAGTGTTTTGCTTACCGATCTCCTTTAGGAACATGTATGTTTCGTTGTGTGCTGGAGCTCTGACTGAAACACTCGCAGGCGAATACATAGTGGCATGTGGCATATGTTGATAAAATGGAACGTACCAATACAAGGTCGACCGAAATGGCCATTTCTGGCTTATATGCCATCATCAGAAAGTCATACGCAATTTTAATTGTGGCACACCTGGGATTCGAACCCGCGACCTTTGGTTATTGTGTTGAACGCTCAACCAATGAGCCACGGTCTCGTTGATTTTTCGGTTGCAATCGGTAATATGATAATAGTGTGTTACTCACCGATCTCCTTAATGAACATGCATGTTCCGTTGTGTGCTGGAGCTCTGACTGAAACCCTCGCAGGCGGTCACATAGCGGCATGTGGCATATGTTGATAAATTGTAACCGACAAATACAAGGGAGACCGAAATGGCCTTTTCTGGCTTATATGCCATTATTAGCCAGTTTGTCCCGATCCCAAGTTTGGCACACCTGGGATTCGACCCGGGATCTTTGGTTATTTTGTCGAACGCTCAACCAGTGGGCCACGGTCACGTTGATTTTTCGGTTGCAATCGGAACTATGATAATAGTGTTTTACTCACCGATCTCCTTAATGAACATGTATGTTTTGTTGTGTCCTGAAGCTCTGACTGAATCCCTCAGAGGCTGTCACATAGCGGCATGTGGCATATGTTGATAAAATGGAACCAAAAAATACAAGGGAGACCTGAATGGCAATTTCTGCTTTAAAGGCCTTCATCAGTCAAGCATATCCAATGCCAATTGTCGCACACCTGGGATTCGAACCCACGGCATATGGTTATTGAGTGGAACGCACGACCAATGAGCCAAGGGCGCGCTGTTTTGTCGGTTGCGATCGGGAATATGATGATAGTGTGTTGCTCACCGATCGGCTTAATGAACATGTATGTTCCGTAGTTCCCTGGAGATCAGACTGACACCCTCGCAGGCGGTCACATAGCGGCATGTTGCATATGTTGATATAGTGGAACCGACAAAGACAGGGATACTGGTATGGCTATTTCTGGTTTATATGCCGTCATCAGCCAGGTAGTCCGCTTCCAAAGTGTGGCACACCTGGGATTCGAACCCGACACCTTTGGTTATTGAATCGATCGCTCTAGCAATGAGCTACGGCATCGTTGTTTTGTAAGTTGTGATTGAGAATATAATACTAGTGTGTTACTCACGGACCTGCTTAAGGAACATGTATGTTCCCTTTGCGCCCTGATTTTCAGACTTAAAAATCGAAGGGTGGTCACATAGGGCATGTGGCATATGTTTATAAATTGGAACTTACAAAGACAAGGGAGACCGGAATGGCAATTTCTGGCTTATATGGAGATATCAACCAGTCATTCGCAATCCCCTAGTTTAGCCACACCTGGAATGTGAACCCCCGACATTCGGTAATTGAGTCGAATTCTCTAACAATGAGCCAGTGGCTCGATGTTTTGCCGGTTGTGATGGGAAATTTGATAATAGTGTTTTGCTCACCGATCTGCTGTAGGATGATGTTTGTTCCATTGTGCACTGGATCTTAGACTTAAGGCCTTGCAGGCGGTCGCATAGCGACATGTGGCATATGTTGATAAAGTGTAACCGAAAAATACAAGGGAAGACCGGAATGGCATTTCTGGCTTTATATGCCGTCATCAGCCAGTCATACGCAATCCCAAGGTGGCACACCTGGGATTCGAACCCGCTAACCTTTGGTTTTTTTGATGAAAGCTCAACAAATGTGCCACGGACTCATTCCTTTTTCGGTCGCAATCGGTCATATGATAATAGTGTGTTACTCACCGATCTCCTTAACGAACATGTACCGTTGTGTGCTGGAGATCTGACTGAAACCCTCGGAGGCGGTCACATAGCGGCATGTGGCATATGTTGATAAAATGGAACCGACAAATACAATGGAGACCAGAATGGCCGTTTCTGGCTTATATGCCATCATCAGACAATCATGCGCAATCTCAATTGTGGCACACCTGGGATTCGAACCCGCGATCTTTGGTTATTGTGTTGAACGCTCAACAACTGAGCCCCGGACTCGTTTCTTTTTCAATTGCAATCTGTAATATGATAATAGTATGTTACTCACCGATCTTCTTAATGAACATGTATGTTCCGTTGTGTCCTGAAGCTCTGACTGAATCCTCCAGAGGCGGTCACATAGCGTCATGTGGCATATGTTGATAAAGTGGAACCGACAAAGGCAAGTGAGACCGGAATGGCCATTTCTGGCTTATATGCCGTTATCAGCCGTTCATTCGCAATCCGCTAGTTTGCCACACCTGGAATGCGAACCCGCGACATTCGGTAATTGAGCCGAATGCTCTAACTATGAGACAATGGCTCGTTTTTAACCGGTTTTGATCGGAAATATGATGAGAGTGTTTGCTCACCGATCTGCTGTAGGATGATGTTTGTTCCATGTGCACTGGATCTTAGGCTTAAGTCTCGCATGCGGTCGCATAGAGACATGTGAAATATGTTGATAGAGTGTAACCAACAAATAAAAGGGAGACCGGAATGGCCATTTCTGGCTTATATGCCGTCATCAGCCAGTCATACGCAATGCCAATTGTGGCACACCTGGGATTCGAACCCGCGACCTTTGGTTATTGCGTTGAACGCTCAACCAATGAGCCACGGTCTCATTGAATTTTCGGTTGCAATCGGTAATATGATAATAGTGTGTTACTCACCGATCTCCTTAATGAACATGTGTGTTCCGTTGTGTCCTGAAGTTCTGACTGAATCCCTCGGAGACGGTCACATAGCGGCATTTTGCATATGTTGATAAAAAGGAACCGCTAAATACAAGGGAGACCGAAATGGCCTTATCTGGCTTATTAGCCGTCATCAGCCAGTCATAGGCAATACCAAGTTTGCACACCTGGGATTCGAACCTGCAACCTTTGGTTATTGAGTCGAACGCTCTACCAATGAGCTACGGCGTCGTTGTATTGAAAGTTTTGATTGGGAATATGATAATAGTCTGTTACTCATGGACCTGCTTAAGGAACATGTATGTTCCGTTCTTTATCTCAGACTAAACCTCGCAGGTGGTCACATAGCGGGCATGTGGCATATGTTGATAAAATGGAACCAAAAATACAAGGAGACCTGAATGGCCATTTTCTGCCTTTGAGGCCTTCATCAGTCCAAGCATATCCAATCCCAAAGTGTCGCACACCTGGGATTCGAACCCGCGACATATGGTTATTGAGTGGGAACGCACGACCAATGAGCCATGGGCGCGCTGTTTTGTCGGTTGCGATCGGGGAATATGATGATAGTGTGTGCTCACCGATCGGCTTAATGAACATGTATGTTCCGTAGTTCCTGGAGATCAGACTGACACCCTCGCAGGCGGTCACATAGCGGCATGTTGCATATGTTGATATAGTGGAACCGACAAAAACAGGGGACTACTGGTATGGCTATTTCTGGTTTATATGCCGTCATCAGCCAGGTAGATCCGCTTCCAAAGTGTAGCACACCTGGGATTCGAACCCGACACCTTTGGTTATTGAATCGATCGCTCTAGCAATGAGCTACGGCATCGTTGTTTTTGTAAGTTGTGATTGAGAATATAATACTAGTGTGTTACTCACGGACTCTGCTTAGGAGCATGTATGTTCCTTTGCGCCCTTTGATTTCAGACTTAGAAAATCGAAGGTGGTCACATGAGGCATGTGGCATATGTTTATAAATTGGAACTACAAAGACAAAGGGGAGACCGGAATGGCAATTTCTGGCTATATGGAGATATCAGCCAGTCATTCGCAATCCCCTAGTTAGCCACACCTGGAATGTGAACCCCACACATTCGGTAGATTGAGTCGAATTCTCTAACAATGAGCCAGTGGCTCGATGTTTTGCCGGTTGTGATCGGAAATATGATGATAGTGTGTTGCTCACCGATCTGCTGTAGGATGATGTTTGTTCCATTGTGCACTGGATCTTAGACTTAAGGCCTTGCAGGCGGTCGCTATAGCGACATGTGGCATATGTTGATAAAGTGTAACCGAAAAATACAAGGGAGACCGGAATGGCCATTTCTGGCTTATATGCCGTCATCAGCCAGTCATACGCAATCCCAAGAGTGGCACACCTGGGATTCGAACCCGTAACCTTTGGTTTTTGATGAAAAGCTCAACAAATGTGCCACGGACTCATTCCTTTTTCGGTCGCAATCGGTCATGATAATAGTGTGTTACTCACCGATCTCCTTAACGAACATGTACCGTTGTGCTGGAGATCTGACTGAAACCCTCGGAGGCGGTCACATAGCGGCATGTGGCATATGTTGATAAAATGGAACCGACAAAATACAATGGGAGACCAGAATGGCCGTTTCTGGCTTATATGCCATCATCAGACAATCATACGCAATCCCAATTGTGGCACACTCTGGGATTCGAAACCCGCGACCTTTGGTTATTGTGTTGAACGCTCAACAACTGAGCTCACGGACTCGTGTTTTTCAATTGCAATCTGCAATATGATAATAGTCTCGTTACTCACCGATCTTCTTAATGAACATGTATGTTCCGTTGTGTCCTGAAGCTCTGACTGAATCCTCCAGAGGCGGTCACATAGGCGTCATGTGGCATATGTTGATAAAGTGGAACCGACAAAGGCAAGTGAGACCGGAATGGCCATTTCTGGCTTATATGCCGTCATCAGCCAGTCATACGCAATCCCGCTAGTTTGCCACACCTGGAATGCGAAACCCGCGACATTCGGTAATTGAGTCGAATGCTCTAACTATGAGACAATGGCTCGTTGTTTTAAACCGGTTTGTGATCGGAAATATGATGAGAGTGTTTGCTCACCGATCTGCTGTAGGATGATGTTTGTTCCATGTGCACTGGATCTTAGGCTTAAGTCTCGCATGCGGTCGCATAGAGACATGTGAAATATGTTGATAGAGTGTAACCAACAAATAAAAGGGAGACCGGAATGGCCATTTCTGGCTTATATGCCGTCATCAGCCAGTCATACGCAATGCCAATCATGGGCACACCTGGGATTCGAACCCGCGACCTTTGGTTATTGCGTTGAACGCTCAACCAATGAGCCACGGTCTCATTGAATTTTTCGGTTGCAATCGGTAATATGATAATAGTGTGTTACTCACCGATCTCCTTAATGAACATGTGTGTTCCGTTGTGTCCTGAAGTTCTGACTGAATCCCTCGGAGACGGTCACATAGCGGCATTTTGCATATGTTGATAAAAAGGAACCGCTAAATACAAGGGAGACCGAAATGGCTCTTATCTGGCTTATTAGCCGTCATCAGCCAGTCATAGGCAATACCAAGTTTGCTACACCTGGGATTCGAACCTGCAACCTTTGGTTATTGAGTCGAACGCTCTACCAATGAGCTACGGCGTCGTTGTATTGAAAGTTTTGATTGGGAATATGATAATAGTCTGTTACTCATGGACCTGCTTAAGGAACATGTATGTTCCGTTGTGCCCTTTATCTCAGACTAAACCCTCGCAGGTGGTCACATAGCGGCATGTGGCATATGTTGATAAAATGGAACCAAAAAATACAAGGGAGACCTGAATGGCAATTTCTGCCTTAAAGGCCTTCATCAGTCAAGCATATCCAATCCCAATTGTCGCACACCTGGGATTCGAACCCGCGACATATGGTTATTGAGTGGAACGCACGACCAATGAGCCATGGGCGCGCTGTTTTGTCGGTTGCGATCGGGAATATGATGATAGTGTGTTGCTCACCGATCGGCTTAATGAACATGTATGTTCCGTAGTTCCCTGGAGATCAGACTGACACCCTCGCAGGCGGTCACATAGCGGCATGTTGCATATGTTGATATAGTGGAACCGACAAAGACAGGGATACTGGTATGGCTATTTCTGGTTTATATGCCGTCATCAGCCAGGTAGTCCGCTTCCAAAGTGTGGCACACCTGGGATTCGAACCCGACACCTTTGGTTATTGAATCGATCGCTCTAGCAATGAGCTACGGCATCGTTGTTTTGTAAGTTGTGATTGAGAATATAATACTAGTGTGTTACTCACGGACCTGCTTAAGGAACATGTATGTTCCTTAGCGCCCTTGATTTCAGACTTAAAAATCGAAGGTGGTCACATAGGGCATGTGGCATATGTTTATAAATTGGAACTTACAAAGACAAGGGAGTCCGGAATGGCAATTTCTGGCTTATATGGAGATATCAGCCAGTCATTCGCAATCCCCTAGTTAGCCACACCTGGAATGTGAACCCCCGACATTCGGTAATTGAGTCGAATTCTCTAACAATGAGCCAGTGGCTCGATGTTTTGCCGGTTGTGATCGGAAATATGATGATAGTGTGTTGCTCACCGATCTGCTGTAGGATGATGTTTGTTCCATTGTGCACTGGATCTTAGACTTAAGGCCTTGCAGGCGGTCGCATAGCGACATGTGGCATATGTTGATAAAGTGTAACCGAAAAATACAAGGGAGACCGGAATGGCCATTTCTGGCTTATATGCCGTCATCAGCCAGTCATACGCAATCCCAAGAGTGGCACACCTGGGATTCGAACCCGTAACCTTTGGTTTTTTTGATGAAAGCTCAACAAATGTGCCACGGACTCATTCCTTTTTCGGTCGCAATCGGTCATATGATAATAGTGTGTTACTCACCGATCTCCTTAACGAACATGTACCGTTGTGTGCTGGAGATCTGACTGAAACCCTCGGAGGCGGTCACATAGCGGCATGTGGCATATGTTGATAAAATGGAACCGACAAATACAATGGAGACCAGAATGGCCGTTTCTGGCTTATATGCCATCATCAGACAATCATACGCAATCCCAATTGTGGCACACCTGGGATTCGAACCCGCGACCTTTGGTTATTGTGTTGAACGCTCAACAACTGAGTCACGGACTCGTTTCTTTTTCAATTGCAATCTGCAATATGATAATAGTCTGTTACTCACCGATCTTCTTAATGAACATGCATGTTCCGTTGTGTCCTGAAGCTCTGACTGAATCCTCCAGAGGCGGTCACATAGCGTCATGTGGCATATGTTGATAAAGTGGAACCGACAAAGGCAAGTGAGACCGGAATGGCCATTTCTGGCTTATATGCCGTTATCAGCCATTCATTCGCAATTCGCTAGTTTGCCACACCTGGAATGCGAACCCGCAACATTCGGTAATTGAGTCGAATGCTCTAACTATGAGACAATGGCTCGTTGTTAACCGGTTTTGATCGGAAATATGATGAGAGTGTTTGCTCACCGATCTGCTGTAGGATGATGTTTGTTCCATGTGCACTGGATCTCGCATGCGGTCGCATAGAGGCATGTGAAATATGTTGATAGAGTGTAACCAACAAATAAAAGGGAGACCGGAATGGCCATTTCTGGCTTATATGCCGTCATCAACCAGTCATAGGCAATACCAAGTTTGCACACCTGGGATTCGAACCTGCAACCTTTGGTTATTGAGTCGAACGCTCTACCAATGAGCTACGGCGTCGTTGTATTGAAAGTTTTGATTGGGAATATGATAATAGTCTGTTACTCATGGACCTGCTTAAGGAACATGTATGTTCCGTTGTGTCCTTTATCTCAGACTAAACCCTCGCGAGGTGGTCACATAGCGGCATGTGGCATATGTTGATAAAAATGGAACCAACAAAATGACAAGGGAGACCTGAATGGCAATTTCTGCTTTAAAGGCCTTCATCAGTCAAGCATATCCAATCCCAATTGTCGCACACCTGGATTCGAACCCATGACATATGGTTATTGAGTGGAACGCACGACCAATGAGCCAAGGGCGCGCTGTTTTGTCGGTTGCGATCGGGAAATATGATGATAGTGTGTTGCTCACCGATCGGCTTATGAACATGTATGTTCCAGTAGTTCCCCTCGAGATCAGACTGACATCCTCGCAGGCGGTCACATAGCGGCATGTTGCATATGTTGATATAGTGGAACCGACAAAGACAGGGATACTCGGTATGGCTATTTCTGGTTTATATGCCGTCACCAGCCAGGTAGTCCGCTTCCAAAGTGTGGCACACCTGGGATTCGAACACGACACCTTTGGTTATTGAATCGATCGCTCTAGCAATGAGCTACGGCATCGTTGTTTTGTAAGTTGTGATTGAGAATATAATACTAGTGTGTTACTCACGGACCTGCTTAAGGAACATGTATGTTCCTTTGCGCCCTTGATTTCAGACTTAAAAATCGAAGGTGGTCACATAGGGCATGTGGCATATGTTTATAAATTGGAACTTACAAAGACAAGGGAGTCCGGAATGGCAATTTCTGGCTTATATGGAGATATCAGCCAGTCATTCGCAATCCCCTAGTTAGCCACACCTGGAATGTGAACCCCCGACATTAGGTAATTGAGTCGAATTCTCTAACAATGAGCCAGTGGCTCGATGTTTTGCCGGTTGTGATCGGAAATATGATGATAGTGTGTTGCTCACCGATCTGCTGTAGGATGATGTTTGTTCCATTGTGCACTGGATCTTAGACTTAAGGCCTTGCAGGCGGTCGCATAGCGACATGTGGCATATGTTGATAAAGTGTAACCGAAAAATACAAGGGAGACCGGAATGGCCATTTCTGGCTTATATGCCGTCATCAGCCAGTCATACGCAATCCCAAGAGTGGCACACCTGGGATTCGAACCCGTAACCTTTGGTTTTTTTGATGAAAGCTCAACAAATGTGCCACGGACTCATTCCTTTTTCGGTCGCAATCGGTCATATGATAATAGTGTGTTACTCACCGATCTCCTTAACGAACATGTACCGTTGTGTGCTGGAGATCTGACTGAAACCCTCGGAGGCGGTCACATAGCGGCATGTGGCATATGTTGATAAAATGGAACCGACAAATACAATGGAGACCAGAATGGCCGTTTCTGGCTTATATGCCATCATCAGACAATCATACGCAATCCCAATTGTGGCACACCTGGGATTCGAACCCACGACCTTTGGTTATTGTGTTGAACGCTCAACAACTGAGTCACGGACTCGTTTCTTTTTCAATTGCAATCTGCAATATGATAATAGTCTGTTACTCACCGATCTTCTTAATGAACATGCATGTTCCGTTGTGTCCTGAAGCTCTGACTGAATCCTCCAGAGGCGGTCACATAGCGTCATGTGGCATATGTTGATAAAGTGGAACCGACAAAGGCAAGTGAGACCGGAATGGCCATTTCTGGCTTATATGCCGTCATCAGCCATTCATTCGCAATCCGCTAGTTTGCCACACCTGGAATGCGAACCCGCGACATTCGGTAATTGAGTCGAATGCTCTAACTATGAGACAATGGCTCGTTGTTAACCGGTTTTGATCGGAAATATGATGAGAGTGTTTGCTCACCGATCTGCTGTAGGATGATGTTTGTTCCATGTGCACTGGATCTTAGACTTAAGTCTCGCATGCGGTCGCATAGAGACATGTGAAATATGTTGATAGAGTGTAACCAACAAATGAAAGGGAGACCGGAATGGCCATTTCTGGCTTATATGCCGTCATCAACTAGTCATACGCAAT
>WEDG01011917.1:0-37786 GCA_017591395.1 Schistocephalus solidus | reverse complement strand
AAGTTTGCACACCTGGGATTCAGAACCCGCAACCTTTTGGTTATTGAGTCGAACGCTCTACCAATGAGCCACGGCGTCGTTGTATTGAAAGTTTTGATTGGGAATATGATAATAGTGTGTTACTCATGGATCTCGCTTTAAGGAACATGTATGTTCCGTTAGTGCCCTTTGATCTCAGACTAAACCTCGCAGGTGGTCACATGGCGGCATGTGGCATATGTTGATAAAATGGAACCAAAAATACAAAAGGGAGACCACAATGGCAATTTCTGCTTTAAAGGCCTTCATCAGTCAAGCATATCCAATCAATCTGTCGCACACCTGGATTCGAACCCGATGACATATGGTTATTGAGTGGAACGCACGACCAGTGAGCCACGGGCGCGCTGTTTTGTCGGTTGCGATCGGGAATATGATGATAGTAGTGTGTGCTCACCGATCGGCTTTTACTGAACATGTATGTTCCGTAGTTCCCCGGAGATCAGACTGACACTCTCGCAGGCGGTCACAGTAGCGGCATAGTTGCATATGCTGATATAGTGGAACCGACAAAGACAGGGATACTCGTATGGCTATTTCTGGTTTATATGCCGTCATCAGCCAGGTAGTCGGCAATCCCAAAGTGTGGCACAACCTGGGATTCGAACACGACACCTTTGGTTATTTGTAGTCGAACGCTCTCGCAATGAGCTACGGCATCGTTGTTTTGTAAGTTGCGATCGAGAATATGATGATAGTGTTGTTACTCACCGATCTGCTTTACAGAACATGTATGTTCCGTTGTGCCTGGAGCTCCGACTGAAACCCTCGCAGGCGGTCGCATAGTGGCATGTGGCATATGTTGATAAAATTGGAACCTACAAAGACAAGGAGTACCGAATGGCCATTTCTGGCTTATATGAGATATCAGTAAAGTCATACGCAATCCCCAAGTGTGGCCACACCTGGAATGTCGAACCCGACATTAGGTTATTGAGTCGAAATTTGCTCAACCAATGAGCCACGATGCTTGATTTTTCGTAGTTGCGATCGGAAATATGATAATAGTGTGTTGCTCACCGATCTGCCTGTAGGAACATGTATGTTCCGTTTGTGCACTGGAGCTCAGGACTTAACTCTCGCAGGCAGTCGCATAGCGGCATGTTGCATATGTTGATAAAAGCGTGAACCGTACAAATACAAGGGAGACCGGAATGGCCATTTCTGGCTTATATGCCGTAATCAGTCAGTCATACGCAATCCCAAGAGTGACACACCTGGGATTCGAACCCGTAACCCTTGGTTTTTTTGATGAAAGCTCAACAAATGTGCCACGGACTCATTCCTTTTTCGGTCGCAATCGGTCATTTGATAATAGTGTGTTACTCACCGATCTCCTTAACGAACATGTACCGTTGTGTGCTGGAGATCTGACTGAAACCATCGGAGGCGGTCACATAGCAGCATGTGGCATATGTTGATAAAATGGAACCGACAAATACAATGGACACCAGAATGGCCGTTTCTGGCTTATATGCCATCATCAGACAATCATACGCAATCCCAATTGTGACACACCTGGGATTCGAACCAGCGACCTTTCGTTATTGTGTTGAACGCTCAACAACTGAGCCACGGACTCGTTTCTTTCTCAATCTGCAATCTGTAATATGATAATAGTCTGTTACTCACCGATCTTCTTAATGAACATGTATGTTCCGTTGTGTCCTGAAGCTCTGACTGAATCCTCCAGAGGCGGTCACATAGCGTCATGTGGCATATGTTGATAAAGTGGAACCGACAAAGGTAAGTGAGACTGAATGGCCATTTCTGGCTTATATGCCGTCATCAGCCATTCATTCGCAATCCGCTAGTTTGCCACACCTGGAATGCGAACCCGCGACATTCGGTAATTGAGTCGAATGCTCTAACTATGAGACAATGGCTCGTTGTTAACCGGTTTTGATCGGAAATATGATGAGAGTGTTTGCTCACCGATCTGCTGTAGGATGATGTTTGTTCCATGTGCACTGGATCTAAGACTTAAGTCTCGCATGCGGTCGCATAGAGACATGTGAAATATGTTGATAGAGTGTAACCAACAAATAAAAGGGAGACCGGAATGGCCATTTCTGGCTTATATGCCATCATCAGCCAGTCATACGCAATGCCAATTGTGGCACACCTGGGATTCGAACCCGCGACCTTTGGTTATTGCGTTGAACGCTCAACCAATGAGCCACGGTCTCATTGATTTTTCGGTTGCAATCGGTAATATGATACTAGTGTGTTACTCACCGATCTCCTTAATGAACATGTGTGTTCCGTTGTGTCCTGAAGCTCTGACTGAATCCCTCGGAGACGGTCACATAGCGGAATTTTGCATATGTTGATAAAAAGGAACCGCTAAATACAAGGGAGACCGAAATGGCCTTATCTGGCTTATAAGCCGTCATCAGCCATTCATAGGCAATACCAAGTTTGCACACCTGGGATTCGAACCTGCAACCTTTGGTTATTGAGTCGAACGCTCTACCAATGAGCTACGGCGTCGTTGTATTGAACGTTGTGATTGGAAATATGATAATAGTGTGTTACTCATGGACCTGCTTAAGGAACTTGTATGTTCCGTTGTGCCCTTTATCTCAGACTAAACCCTCGCAGGTGGTCACATAGCGGCATGTGGCATATGTTGATAAAGTGTAACCGACAAATACAAGGGAGACCGGAATGGCCATTTCTGGCTTATATGCCGTAATCAGCCAGTCATACGCAATCCCAAGAGTGGCACACCTGGGATTCGAACCCGCGACCTTTGGTTATTGTGTTGAACGCTCAACAAATGAGACATGGACTCGTTTCCTTTTCGGTTGCAATCGGTAATATGATAATAGTGTGTTACTCACGGACCTGCTTAAGGAACATGTATGTTCCGTTGTGTGCTGGAGCTCTGACTGAAACCCTCGCAGGCGGTCACATAGCGGCATGTGGAATATGTTGATAAAAATGGAACCAACAAAATACAAGGAGACCTGAATGGCAATTTCTGCCTTATAGGCCATCATCAGCCAGTCATACGGCAGTCACCGATCTGTTGTAGGATGATGTTTGTTCCATTGTGCACTAAATCTTTGACATAAGTCTCGCAGGCGATCGCATAGCGACATGTGGCATATGTTGATATAGTGTAACCGACAAATACAAGGGAAACCGGAATGGCCATTACTGGCTTATATGCCGTCATCAGCCAGGCATACGCAATCCCAATTGTGGCAAACCTGGGATTCGAACCCGCGACCCTTGGTTATTGTGTTGAACATTCAACAACTGAGCCACGGACTCGTTTCTTTTTCAATTGCAATCTGTAATATGATAATAGTCTGTTACTCACCGATCTCCTTAATGAACATGTATGTTCCGTTGTGTCCTGAAGCTCTGACTGAATCCTTCAGAGGCGGTCACATAACGTCATGTTGCATATGTTGATAAAGTGGAACCGACAAAGTCAAGTGAGACCGGAATGGCCATTTCTGGCTTATAGGCCGTCATCAGCCATTCATTCGCAATCCGCTAGTTTGCCACACCTGGAATGCGAACCCGCGACATTCGGTTATTGAGTCAAATGCTCTAACTATGAGCCAATGGCTCGTTGTTAACCGGTTTTGATCGGAAATATGATGAGAGTGTTTGCTCACCGATCTGCTGTAGGATGATGTTTGTTCCATTGTGCGCTAGATCTTAGACATAAGTCTCGAAAAGCGATCGCATAGCGACATGTGGCATATGTTGATATAGTGTAACCGACAAATACAAGGGAAACCGGAATGACCATTGCTGGCTTATATGCCGTCATCAGCCAGTCATACGCAATCCCAAGTGTGGCACACCTGGGATTCGAACCCGCGACCTTTGGTTATTGTGTTGAACGCTAACAAATGAGCCACGGTCTCATTGATTTTTCGGTTGCAATCGGTAATATGATAATAGTGTGTTACTCACCGATCTCCTTAATGAACATGTGTGTTCCGTTGTGTCCTGAAGCTCTGACTGAATCCCACGGAGACGGTCACATAGCGGCATTTCGCATATGTTGATAAAAAGGAACCGCTAAATACAAGGGAGACCGAAATGGCCTTTTCTGGCTTATTAGCCGTCATCAGCCAGTCATAGGCAATACCAAGTTTGCACATCTGGGATTCAAACCTGCAACCTTTGGTTATTGAGTCGAACGATCTACCAATGAGCTACGGCGTCGTTGTATTGAAAGTTTTGATTGGGAATATGATAATAGTGTGTTACTCATGGACCTGCTTAAGGAACATGTATGTTCCGTTGTGCCCTTTATCTCAGACTAAACCCTCGCAGGTGGTCACATAGCGGCATGTGGCATATGTTGATAAAGTGTAACCGACAAATACAAGGGAGACCGGAATGGCCATTTCTGGCTTATATGCCGTAATCAGCCAGTCATACGCAATCCCAAGAGTGGCACACCTGGGATTCGAACCCGCGACCTTTGGTTATTGTGTTGAACGCTCAACAAATGAGCCATGGACTCGTTTCCTTTTCGGTTGCAATCGGTAATATGATAATAATTTGTTACTCACGGACCTGCTTAAGGAACATGTATGTTCCGTTGTGTGCTGAAGCTCTGACTGAAACCCTCGCAGGCGGTCACATAGCGGCATGTGGAATATGTTGATAAAATGGAACCAACAAATACAAGGGAGACCTGAATGGCAATTTCTGCCTTATAGGCCATCATCAGCCAGTCATAGGCCAGTCACCGATCTGTTGTAGTATGATGTTTGTTCCATTGTGCACTAGATCTTTGACATAAGTCTCGCAGGCGATCGCATAGCGACATGTGGCATATGTTGATATAGTGTAACCGACAAATACAAGGGAAACCGGAATGGCCATTACTGGCTTATATGCCGTCATCAGCCAGGCATACGCAATCCCAATTGTGGCACACCTGGGATTCGAACCCGCGACCTTTGGTTATTGTGTTGAACATTCAACAACTGAGCCACGGACTCGTTTCTTTTTAAATTGCAATCTGTAATATGATAATAGTCTGTTACTCACCGATCTCCTTAATGAACATGTATGTTCCGTTGTGTCCTGAAGCTCTGACTGAATCCTTCAGAGGCGGTCACATAACGTCATGTTGCATATGTTGATAAAGTGGAACCGACAAAGTCAAGTGAGACCGGAATGGCCATTTCTGGCTTATAGGCCGTCATCAGCCATTCATTCGCAATCCGCTAGTTTGCCACACCTGGAATGCGAACCCGCGACATTCGGTTATTGAGTCAAATGCTCTAACTATGAGCCAATGGCTCGTTGTTAACCGGTTTTGATCGGAAATATGATGAGAGTGTTTGCTAACCGATCTTCTGTAGGATGATGTTTGTTCCATTGTGCGCTAGATCTTAGACATAAGTCTCGAAAAGCGATCGCATAGCGACATGTGGCATATGTTGATATAGTGTAACCGACAAATACAAGGGAAACCGGAATGACCATTGCTGGCTTATATGCCGTCATCAGCCAGTCATACGCAATCCCAAGTGTGGCACACCTGGGATTCGAACCCGCGACCTTTGGTTATTGTGTTGAACGCTAACAAATGAGCCACGGTCTCATTGATTTTTCGGTTGCAATCGGTAATATGATAATAGTGTGTTACTCACCGATCTCCTTAATGAACATGTGTGTTCCGTTGTGTCCTGAAGCTCTAACTGAATCCCTCGGAGACGGTCACATAGCGGCATGTTGCATATGTTGATAAAAAGGAACCGCTAAATACAAGGGAGACCGAAATGGCCATTTCTGGCTTATATGCCGTAATCAGCCAGTCATACGCAATCCCAAGAGTGGCACACCTGGGATTCGAACCCGCGACCTTTGGTTATTGTGTTGAACGCTCAACAAATGAGCCATGGCTCATTGTTAACCGGTTTTGATCGTAAATATGATGAGAGTGTTTGCTCACCGATCTGCTGTAGGATGATGTTTGTTCCATTGTGCACTAGATCTTAGACATAAGTCTCGAAAAGCGATCGCATAGCGTCATGTGGCATATGTTGATAAAGTGGAACCGACAAAGGCAAATGAGACCGGAATGGCCAATTCTGGCTTATATGCCGTTATCGGCCAGTCATACGCAATGCCAATTGTGGCACACCTGGGATTCGAACCCGCGACCTTTGGTTATTGCGTTGAACGCTCAACAAATGAGCCACGGTCTCAGTGATTTTTCGGTTGCAATCGGTAATATGATAATAGTGTGTTACTCACCGATCTCCGTAATGAACATGTGTGTTCCGTTGTGTCCTGAAGCTCCAACTGAGTCCCTCGGAGACGGTCACATAGCGGCATTTGGCATGTGTTGATAAAAAGGAACCGACAAATACAAGGGAGACCGGAATGGCCATTTCTGGCTTATATGCCGTCATCTAGTCATACGCAATCCAAAGTTTGGCACATCAAGGATTCGAACCCGCGACATTTGTTTATTGAGTCGAAAGCCTAACTAATGAGCCCCGGGCTCGTTCTTTTGTCGGTTGTGATCGGAAATATGATAATAGTGTGTAGCTCACCGATCTGCTTAAGGAACATGTATGTTCCGTTGTGTCCTATAGCTCAGACTGAAACCGTCGCTGGCGGTCGAATAGCGGCATGTGGCATATGTTGATAATGTGGAACCGAAAAACACAAGGGAGACCGGAATGGCCATTTCTGGCTTATATGCCATCATCAGCCAGTCATACGCAATCCCAAGTTTGGCACACCAGGGATTCGAACCCGCGACATTTGGTTATTGAGTCGAACGCCCAACCAATGAGCCACGGGCTCGTTGTTTTGTCGGTTGTGATCGGGAATATGATAATAGTGTGTAGCTCACCGATTCGTTTAAGGAACATGTATGTTCCGTTGTGTCCCTATAGCTCAGACTGAAACCGTCGCAGGGCGGTCACATAGCGGCATGTAGCATATGTTGATAAAGTGGAACCAACAAACACAAGGGAGAACCGGAATGGCCATTTCTGGCTTATTATAGCCGTCATCAGCCAGTCATAGGCAATCCCAAGTGTGGCACACCAGGGATTCGAACCCGCGACATTTGGTTATTGAGTCGAACGCCCAACCAATGAGCCACGGGCTCGGTGTTTTGTCGGTTGTGATCGGGAATATGATAATAGTGTGTAGCTCACCGATTCGTTTAAGGAACATGTATGTTCCGTTGTGCACTGGAGCTCAGACTAAAGCCCTCGCTGGCGGTCGCATAGCGACATGTGGCATATGTTGATGAAATAGATCCGAAAAATATAAAGGAGACCAGAATGGTTATTTCTGGCTTATATGCCATCATCAGCCAGTCATACGCAATCCCAAGTTAGGCACACCAGGGATTCGAACCTGCGACTTTCGGTTATTGAGTCGAATGCCCAACCAATGAGCCACGGGCTCGTTGTTTTGTCGGTTGTGATCGGGAATATGATAATAGTGTGTAGCTCACCGATCTGCTTAAGGAACATGTATGTTCCGTTGTGCACTGGAGCTCAGACTAAAGCCCTCGCTGGCGGTCGCATAGCGACATGTGGCATATGTTGATAAAGTGGAACCGACAAATACAAGGGAAAACGGAATGGCCATTTCTGGCTTATATGCCGTAATCAGCCAGTCATAGGCAATCCAAAGTTTGGCACACCTGGGATTCGTACCCACGACATTTGGTTATTGGGTCACCTGCTTTTCCAATGATCCACGGGCTCGGTGTTTTGTCGGTTGTGATCGGGAATATGATAATAGTGTCTTCCTCACCAATCTGCTTAAGGAACATGTATGCTCCGCTGTGCCCTGGAGCTCAGACTGAAACCCTCGCAGGCGGTCACAAAGCGGCATTAGGCATTTATTGCAAAAATGGAACCGACAAATACAAGGGAGAACGGAATGGCCATTTCTGGCTTATATGCCGTAATCAGCCACTCATACGCAATTTCAAGTTTGGCAAACCTGGGATTCAAATCCGCGGCCTTTGGCAATTGAGTCGAATGCTCTAAGATAGAGTCACGGCCTCGTTGTTTTGTCGGTTGCGATCGGGAATATGATGATAGTGTGTTACTCACCGATATCTTTAAGGAACATGTATGTTTCGTTGTGCACTGGAGCTCAGACCAAAGCCCTCGCAGGCGGTCTCATAGCGACATGTGGTATATGTTAATAAAGGGGCACCAAAAAAGACAAGGGAGATCGGAACGGCCGTTTCTGGCTTAGAATCTGTTATCAGCCTGTCATACGTTCTCGCAAGTGTGGCACTCCTGGGATTCAAACCCGCGGCCTTTGGTAATTGAGTCGAACGCTTTAAGATTGAGTCACGGCCTCGTTGTTTTGTCGGTTGCGATCGGGAACATGATGATAGATTCTTTCTCACCGATCTGCTTAAGAACATGTATACTGCGTTGTGCCCTGGAGCGCAGACTAAAGCCTTCGCAGGCGGTCGCATAGCGACATGTGGCATATGTTGATAAAGTTGAACGGACAAACACAAGGGAGACCGGAATGGCAATTTCTAGCTTATATGCCGTCATCAGCCAGTCATACGCATTCCCAAGTGTGGCACACCTGGGATTCGAACCCGCAACCTTTGGTTAAGGAGTCGAACGCCCAACCAATGAGCCACGGGCTCGTTGTTTTGTCGGTTTTGATCGGGAATATGATGATATCGTGTTGCTCACCGATCTGCTTAAGGAACATTTATGTTCCGTTTTGTCCTGGAACTCAGACTGAAACCCTTTCAAGCTTTGACATATCGGCATGTGGCATATACTGATAACATGGATCCGACAAATACAAGGGAGAACGGCATGGCCATTTCTGGCTTATATACCGCCATCAGCCAGTCATACGCATTCCCAAGTGTGGCACACCTGGGATTCGAACCCGCGACCTTTGGTTAAGGAGTCGAACGCCCAACCAATGAGCCACGGGCTCGTTGTTTTGTCGGTTTTGATCGGGAATATGATGATAATGTGTAACTCACCGATCTGCTTAAGGAAAATGTATGTTCCGTTGTGCACTGGAGCTCAGAATAAAGCCCTCGCTGGCGGTCGCATGGCGACATGTGGCATATGTTGATAAAGTGGAACGGACAAACACAAGGGAGACCGGAATGGCCATTTCTAGCTTATATGCCGTCATCAGCCAGTCATACCCAATTCCAAGTGTGGCACACCTGGGATTCGAACCCGTTATCTTTAAAAATATAGTCGATCACTCTATTTATGGGCCACAGGTTCGTAGTTTTATCCGTTGCGCTCGCGAATATAATGATAGTTTGCTGCTCACCGATCTGCTTAAGGAACATGTATGTTCCGTTGTGTCCTATAGCTCAGACTGAAGCCCGTCAGAGGCGGTCGCATAGCGGCATGTGGCATATGTTGATAAAATGGATCCGACAAATATAAGGGAGACCGGAATGGCCATTTCTGGCTTATATGCCGTCATCAGCCAGTCATACGAAATCCCAAGTTTGGCACACCAGGGATTCGAACCCGCGACATTTGGTTATTGAGTCGATCGCCAAACCAATGAGCCACGGGCTTGTTGTTTTGTCGGTTGTGATCGGGAATATGATAATAGTGTGTAGCTCACCGATCTGCTTTAAGGAACATGTATGTTCCGTTGTGCACTGGAGCTCAGACCAAAGCCCTAGCTGGCGGTCGCATAGCAACATGTAGCATATGTTGATAAAGTGGAACCGACGAACACAAGGGGGAGACCGGAATGGCTATTTCTGGCTTATATGCCGTAATCAGCTAGTCATACGCAATCCAAATTGTGGCACACCTGGGATTCGTACACCCGCGACATTTTGGTTATTGAGTCGACGGCTCTTCCAATGATCCACGGGCTCGGTGTTTTGTCGGTTGTGATCGGGA
The DNA here is from genome assembly GCA_017591395.1 of Schistocephalus solidus. NCBI lineage: Eukaryota > Metazoa > Platyhelminthes > Cestoda > Diphyllobothriidea > Diphyllobothriidae > Schistocephalus > Schistocephalus solidus. The sequence goes on along the minus strand of WEDG01011917.1, from coordinate 27,857 downwards.
ATATGATAATAGTGTGTTCCTCACCAATCTGCTTAAGGAACATGTATGCTCCGTTGTGCCCTGGAGCTAAGACTAAAACCCTCGCAGGCGGTCACAAAGCGGCATTAGGCATTTATTGCAAAAATGGAACTGACAAATACAAGGGGAGAACGGAATGGCCATTTCTGGCTTATATGCCTTAATCAGCCACTCATACGCAATTTCAAGTTTGGCAAACCTGGGATTCAAACCCGCGGCCTTTTGGTAATTGAGTCGAATGCGCTAAGAATAAGTCACGGCCTCGTTGTTTTGTCGGTTGCGATCGGGACTATGATGATATTGTGTTGCTCACCGATCTGCTTAATGAACATGTATGTTCCGTTTTGCACTGGAGCTAGACCGAAGCCCTCGCAGGCAGTCTCATAGTGACATGTGGCATATGTTGATGAAATGGAACTGAAAAATTAAAGGGAGACCGGAATGACCATTTCTGGCTTATTAGCCGTAATCAGCCAGTCATACCCAATTCCAAGTGTGGCACACCTGGGATTCGAACCCGTTATCTTTAAAAATATAGTCGATCACTCTAGTTATGGGCCACAGGCTCGTAGATTTCTCCGTTGCGCTCGAGAATATAATGATAGTGTGCTGCTCACCGATCTGCTTAAGGAACATGTATGTTCCGTTGTGTCCTATAGCTCAGACTGAAACCGTCGCAGGCGGTCGAATAGCGGCATGTGGCATATACTGATAACATGGATCCGACAAATACAAGGGGGAGACCGGCATGGCCATTTCTGGCTTATATACCGTCATCAGCCAGTCATACGCATTCCCAAGTGTGGCACACCTGGGATTCGAACCCGCGACCTTTGGTTAGGAGTCGAACGCCCAACCAATGAGCCACGGGCTCGTTGTTTTGTCGGTTTTGATCGGGAATATGATGATAATGTGTAACTCACCGATCTGCTTAAGGAAAATGTATATTCCGTTGTGCACTGGAGCTCAGAATAAAGACCTCGCTGGCGGTCGCATGGCGACATGTGGCATATGTTGATAAAGTGGAACGGACAAACACAAGGGAGACCGGAATGGCCATTTCTAGCTTATATGCCGTCATCAGCCAGTCATACCCAATTCTAGGTGTGGCACACCTGGGATTCGAACCCGTTATCTTTAAAAATATAGTCGATCACTCTAGTTATGGGCCACAGGCTCGTAGTTTTATCCGTTGCGCTCGAGAATATAATGATAGTTTGCTGCTCACCGATCTGCTTAAGGAACATGTATGTTCCGTTGTGTCCTATAGCTCAGACTGAAACCGTCAGAGGCGGCCGAATAGTGGCATGTGGCATATGTTGATAAAATGGATCCGACAAATATAAGGGAGACCGGAATGGCCATTTCTGGCTTATATGCCGTCATCAGCCAGTCATACGAAATCCCAAGTTTGGCACACCAGGGATTCGAACCACGCGACATTTGGTTATTGAGTCGATCGCCAAACCAATGAGCCACGGGCTTGTTGTTTTGTCGGTTGTGATCGGGAATATGATAATAGTGTGTAGCTCACCGATCTGCTTAAGGAACATGTATGTTCCGTTGTGCACTGGAGCTCAGACCAAAGCCCTCGCTGGCGGTCGCATAGCAACATGTGGCATATGTTGATAAAGTGGAACCGACGAACACAAGGGAGACTGGAATGGCCATTTCTGGCTTATATGCCGTCATCAGCCAGTCATACGAAATCCCAAGTTTGGCACACCAGGGATTCGAACCCGCGACATTTGGTTATTGAGTCGATCGCCAAACCAATGAGCCACGGGCTTGTTGTTTTGTCGGTTGTGATCGGGAATATGATAATAGTGTGTAGCTCACCGATCTGCTTAAGGAACATGTATGTTCCGTTGTGCACTGGAGCTCAGACCAAAGCCCTAGCTGGCGGTCGCATAGCAACATGTGGCATATGTTGATAAAGTGGAACCGACGAACACAAGGGAGACCGGAATGGCTATTTCTGGCTTATATGCCGTAATCAGCTAGTCATACGCAATCCAAATTGTGGCACACCTGGGATTCGTACCCGCGACATTTGGTTATTGAGTCGACGGCTCTTCCAATGATCCACGGGCTCGGTGTTTTGTCGGTTGTGATCGGGAATATGATAATAGTGTGTTCCTCACCAATCTGCTTAAGGAACATGTATGCTCCGTTGTGCCCTGGAGCTAAGACTAGAACCCTCGCAGGCGGTCACAAAGCGGCATTAGGCATTTATTGCAAAAATGGAACTGACAAATACAAGGGAGAACGGAATGGCCATTTCTGGCTTATATGCCTTAATCAGCCACTCATACGCAATTTCAAGTTTGGCAAACCTGGGATTCAAACCCGCGGCCTTTGGTAATTGAGTCGAATGCGCTAAGAATAAGTCACGGCCTCGTTGTTTTGTCGGTTGCGATCGGGACTATGATGATATTGTGTTGCTCACCGATCTGCTTAATGAACATGTATGTTCCGTTTGTGCACTGGAGCTAAGACCGAAGCCCTCGCAGGCAGTCTCATAGTGACATGTGGCATATGTTGATGAAATGGAACTGACAAATTAAAGGGAGACCGGAATGACCATTTCTGGCTTATTAGCCGTAATCAGCCAGTCATACCCAATTCCAAGTGTGGCACACCTGGGATTCGAACCCGTTATCTTTAAAAATATAGTCGATCACTCTAGTTATGGGCCACAGGCTCGTAGATTTCTCCGTTGCGCTCGAGAATATAATGATAGTGTGCTGCTCACCGATCTGCTTAAGGAACATGTATGTTCCGTTGTGTCCTATAGCTCAGACTGAAACCGTCGCAGGCGGTCGAATAGCGGCATGTGGCATATACTGATAACATGGATCCGACAAATACAAGGGAGACCGGCATGGCCATTTCTGGCTTATATACCGTCATCAGCCAGTCATACGCATTCCCAAGTGTGGCACACCTGGGATTCGAACCCGCGACCTTTGGTTAAGGAGTCGAACGCCCAACCAATGAGCCACGGGCTCGTTGTTTTGTCGGTTTTGATCGGGAATATGATGATAATGTGTAACTCACCGATCTGCTTAAGGAAAATGTATATTCCGTTGTGCACTGGAGCTCAGAATAAAGACCTCGCTGGCGGTCGCATGGCGACATGTGGCATATGTTGATAAAGTGGAACGGACAAACACAAGGGAGACCGGAATGGCCATTTCTAGCTTATATGCCGTCATCAGCCAGTCATACCCAATTCCTAGGTGTGGCACACCTGGGATTCGAACCCGTTATCTTTAAAAAATATAGTCGATCACTCTAGTTATGGGCCACAGGCTCGTAGTTTCTATCCGTTGCGCTCGAGAATATAATGATAGTTTGCTGCTCACCGATCTGCTTAAGGAACATGTATGTTCCGTTGTATCCTATAGCTCAGACTGAAACCGTCGCAGGCGGTCGAATAGCGAGCATGTGGCATATGTTGATAAAATGGATCCGACAAATATAAGGGAGACCGGAAATGGCCATTTCTGGCTTATATGCCGTCATCAGCCAGTCATACGCGAAATCCCAAGTTTGGCACACCAGGGATTCGAACACGCGACAATTGGTTATTGAGTCGAGCGCCCAACCAATGAGCCACGGGCTCGTTGTTTTGTCGGTTGTGATCGGGAATATGATAATAGTGTGTAGCTCACCGATCTGCTTAAGGAACATGTATGTTCCGTTGTGCACTGGAGCTCAGACCAAAGCCCTCGCTGGCGGTCGCATAGCGACATGTGGCATATGTTGATAAAGTGGAACCGACAAACACAAGGGAGACCGGAATGGCCATTTCTGGCTTATATGCCGTAATCAGCCAGTCATACGCAATCCAAATTGTGGCACACCTGGGATTCGTACCCGCGACATTTTGGTTATTGAGTCGAACTGCTCTACCAATGATCCACGGGCTCGTTGTTTTGTCGGTTGTGATCGGGAATATGATAATAGTGTGTGGCTCACCGATCTGCTTAAGGAACATGTATGTTCCGTTGTGCCCTGGAGCTAAGACTAGAGTCCCTCGCAGGCGGTCGCATAGCGGCATGTAGGCATATGTTGATAAAATGGAACCGACAAATACAAGGGAGACCGGAATGGCCATTTCTTGGCTTATATGCCGTCATCAGCCAGTCATACGCTATCCCAAGTTTGGCACACCTGGGATTCGAACCCGCGACCTTTGGTATATTGAGTCGAACGCTCAACCAATGAGCCACGGGCTCGTTGTTTTGTCGGTTGTGATCGGGAATATGATGATAGTGTGGTTGCTCACCGATCTGCTTAAGGAACATGTATGTTCCGTTGTGCACTGGAGCTCAGACTAAAGCCCTCGCAGGCGGTCGCATAGCGACATGTGGCATATATTGATGAAATGGAACCGACAAAACACAAGGGAGACCGGAATGGCCATTTCTGGCTTATTAGCCGTCAATCAGCCAGTCATACCCAATCCCAAGTGTGGCACACCTGGGATTCGAAACCCGCGACCTTTGGTAATTTGAGTCGAACGCTCTACCATTGAGCCACGGGCTCGTTGTTTTGTCGGTTGTGATCGGGAATATGACGATAGTTGTGTGGCTCACCGATCTGCTTAAGGAACATGTATGTTTCGTTGTGCACTGGAGCTCAGACTAAAGCCCTCGCAGGCGGTCGCATAGCGACGTGTAGCATATGATTGATAAAGTGGAACCGACAAAAGACAAAGGGAGACCGGCATGGCCATTTCTGGATTATATAGCCGTCATCAGCCAGTCATACGCAATCCCAAGTGTGGCACACCAGGGATTCGAACACGCGACAATTGGTTATTGAGTCGAACGCCCAACCAATGAGCCACGGGCTCGTTGTTTTGTCGGTTGTGATCGGGAATATGATAATAGTGTGTGGGCTCACCGATCTGCTTAAGGAACATGTATGTTCCGTTGTGCACTGGAGCTCACACTAGAGCCCTCGCAGGCGGTCGCATAGCGACATGTGGCATATATTGATAAAGTGGAACCGACAAACACAAGGGAGACCGGAATGGCCATTTCTGGATTTATATGCCGTCATCAGCCAGTCATACCCAATCCCAAGTGTGGCACACCAGGGATTCGAACCCGCGACCTTTGGTATTTGAGTCGAACGCTCTACCATTGAGCCACGGGCTCGGTGTTTTGTCAGTTGTGATCGGGAATATGATGATAGTGTGTGGCTCACCGATCTGCTTAAGGAACATGTATGTTTCCGTTGTGCACTGGAGCTCAGACTAAAGCCCTCGCTGGCGGTCGCATAGCGACACGTGGCATATGTTGATAAAGTGGAACCGACAAAGACAAGGGAGACCGGAATGGCCCTTTCTGGCTTATAGCCGTCATCAGCCAGTCATACCCAATCCCAAGTGTGGCACACCTGGGATTCGAACCCGCGACATTTGGTATTTGAGTCGAACGCTCTACCATTGAGCCACGGGCTCGTTCTTTTGTCAGTTGTGATCGGGAATATGATAATAGTGTGGGGCTCACCGATCTGCTTAAGGAACATGTATGTTCCGTTGTGCCCTGGAGCTCAGACTAGAGCCCTCGCATGGCGGTCGCATAGCGACGTGTAGCATATGTTGATAAATGGAACCGACAAAATACAAGGGAGAACGGAATGGCCATTTCTGGCTTATATAGCCGTCATCAGCCAGTCATACCCAATCCCAAGTGTGGCACACCTGGGATTCGAACCCGCGACTTTTGGTTATTGAGTCGAACGCTCTACCATTGAGCCACGGGCTCGTTGTTTTGTCGGTTGTGATCGGGAATATGATGATAGTGTGTGGGCTCACCGATCTGCTTAAGGAACATGTATGTTCCGTTGTGCCCTGGAGCTCAGACTAGAGCCCTCGCAGGCGGTCGCATAGCGACGTGTAGCATATGTTGATAAGGTGGAACCGACAAATACAAGGGAGAACGGAATGGCCATTTCTGGCTTATTAGCCGTCATCAGCCAGTCATACCCAATCCCAAGTGTGGCACACCTGGGATTCGAACCCGCGACCTTTGGTATATTGAGTCGAACGCTCTACCAATGAGCCACGGGCTCGTTGTTTTGTCGGTTGCGATCGGGACTATGATGATAGTGTGTTGCTCACCGATCTGCTTAAGGAACATGTATGTTCCGTTGTGCCCTGGAGCTAGACTAGAAGCCCTCGCAGGCGGTCTCATAGTGACATGTGGCATATGTTGATAAAATGGAACCGACAAATAAAGGGAGACCGGAATGGCCATTTCTGGCTTATTAGCCGTCATCAGCCAGTCATACCCAATCCCAAGTGTGGCACACCTGGGATTCGAAACCCGCGACCTTTGGTAAATTTGAGTCGAACGCTCTACCATTGAGCCACGGGCTCGTTGTTTTTGTCGGTTGCGATCGAGAATATAATGATAGTGTGGGCTCACCGATCTGCTTAAGGAACATGTATGTTCCGTTGTGTCCTGTTAGCTCAGACTGAAGCCGTCGCAGGCGGTCGCATAGCGACGTGTAGCATATGATGATGAAATGGAACCGACAAATACAAGGGAGACCGGAATGGCCATTTCTGGCTTATATGCCGTCATCAGCCAGTCATACCCAATCCCAAGTTTGGCACACCTTGGATTCGATCCCGCGACTTTTGGTTTATGAGTCGAACGCTCAACCAATGAGCCACGGGCTCGTTGTTTTGTCGGTTGCGATCGGGAATATGATAATAGTGTGGGCTCACCGATCTGCTTAAGGAACATGTATGTTTCGTTGTGCACTGGAGCTCAGACTAAAGCCCTCGCTGGCGGTCGCATAGCGACGTGTAGCATATGTTGATAAATGGAACCGACAAACACAAAGGGAGACCGGAATGGCCATTTCTGGCTTATATGCCGTCATCAGCCAGTCATAGGCAATCCCAAGTGTGGCACACCTGGGATTCGAAACCCGCGACCTTTTGGTATTTGAGTCGAACGCTCTACCAATGAGCCACGGGCTCGTTGTTTTGTCGGTTGTGATCGGGAATATGATGATATTGTGTGGGCTCACCGATCTGCTTAAGGAAACATGTATGTTTCGTTGTGCACTGGAGCTCAGACTAGAGCCCTCGCAGGCGGTCGCATAGCGAAATGTAGCATATGTTGATAAAGTGGAACCGACAAACACAAGGGAGACCGGAATGGCCATTTCTGGATTATAAGCCGTCATCAGCCAGTCTAGGCAATCCCAAGTGTGGCACACCAGGGATTCGAACCCGCGACCTTTGGTATTTGAGTCGAACGCTCTACCATTGAGCCACGGGCTCGTTGTTTTGTCGGTTGTGATCGGGAATATGATAATAGTGTGTGGGCTCACCGATCTGCTTAAGGAACATGTATGTTCCGTTGTGCCCTGGAGCTCAGACTAAAGCCCTCGCAGGCGGTCGCATAGCGACATGTAGCATATGTTGATAAAAGTGGAACCGACAAATACAAGGGGAGACCGGAATGGCCATTTCGGATTTATATGCCGTCATCAGCCAGTCATACCCAAATCCCAAGTGTGGCACACCTGGGATTCGAAACCCGCGACATTTTGGTATTTGAGTCGAACGCTCTACCATTGAGCCACGGGCTCGTTGTTTTGTCGGTTGTGATCGGGAATATGATAATAGTGTGTAGCTCACCGATCTGCTTATGGAACATGTATGTTCCGTTGTGCACTGGAGCTCAGACTAAAGCCCTCGCAGGCAGTCGCATAGCGACATGTGGCATTGTTGATAAAGTGGAACCGACAAACACAAGGGAGACCGGAATGGCCATTTCTGGATTATATGCCGTCATCAGCCAGTCTAGGCAATCCCAAGTGTGGCACACCAGGGATTCGAACACGCGACATTTGGTTTTTGAGTCGAACGCCCGACCAATGAGCCACGGGCTCGTTGTTTTGTCGGTTGCGATCGGGACTATAATGATATTGTGTGGGCTCACCGATCTGCTTAAAGGAACATGTATGTTCCGTTGTGCCCTGGAGCTCAGACTAAAGCCCTCGCTGGCGGTCGCATAGCGACATGTGGCACATGTTGATAAAAGTGGAACCGACAAATTCAAGGGAGACCGGAATGGCCATTTCTGGCTTATATGCCGTAATCAGCCAGTCATACGCAATCCCAAGTGTGGCACACCTGGGATTCGAACCCGCGACATTTGGTTATTGAGTCGAATGCTCAACCAATGAGCCACGGGCTCGTTGTTTTGTCGGTTGTGATCGGGAATATGATAATAGTGTGTGGGCTCACCAATCTGCTTAAGGAACATGTATGTTCCGTTGTGCCCTGGAGCTCAGACTAAAGCCCTCGCAGCCGGTCGCAAAGCGACATGTGGCATATGTTGATAAAGTGGAACCGACAAATACAAGGGGAGAACGGAATGGCCATTTCTGGCTTATATAGCCGTCATCAGCCACTCATACGCAATTTCCCAAGTTTGGCAAACCTGGGATTCAAATCCGCGGCCTTTGGTAATTGAGTCGAATGCTCTAAGAATGAGTCACGGCCTCGTTGTTTTTGTCGGTTGCGATCGGGAATATGATGATATTGTGTTGCTCACCGATCTGCTTAAGGAACATGTATGTTCCGTTGTGCACTGGAGCTAGACTGAAGCCCTCGCAGGCGGTCTCATAGTGACAATGTGGCATATGTTGATGAAATGGAACCGACAAATTAAAGGGAGACCGGAATGACCATTTCTGGCTTATTAGCCGTAATCAGCCAGTCATACCCAATTCCCAAGTGTGGCACACCTGGGATTCGAACCCGTTATCTTTAAAAATATGAGTCGATCACTCTACTCATGGGCCACAGGGCTCGTAGTTTTTATCCGTTGCGCTCGAGAATATAATGATAGTGTGCTGCTCACCGATCTGCTTAAGGAACATGTATGTTCCGTTGTGTCCTATAGCTCAGACTGAAGCCCTCGCAGGCGGTCGAATAGCGCACGTGGCATATGTTGATGAAATGGATCCGACAAATACAAGGGAGACCGGAATGGCCATTTCTGGCTTATATGCCGTCATCAGCCAGTCATACGCTATCCCAAGTTTGGCACACCTGGGATTCGAACCCGCGACATTTGGTTATTGAGTCGAACGCCCAACCAATGAGCCACGGGCTCGTTGTTTTGTCGGTTGTGATCGGGAATACGATAATATTGTGTAGCTCACCGATCTGCTTAAGGAACATGTATGTTTCGTTGTGCACTGGAGCTCAGACTAAAGCCCTGGCTGGCGGTCGCATAGCGACATGTGGCATATATTGATAAAGTGGAACCGACAAACACAAGGGAGACCGGAATGGCCATTTCTGGATTATATGCCGTCATCAGCCAGTCTAGGCAATCCCAAGTGTGGCACACCAGGGATTCGAACCCGCGAAATTTGGCTATTGAGTCGAATGCCCAACCAATGAGCCACGGGCTCGTTGTTTTGTCAGTTGTGATCGGGAATACGATAATATTGTGTAGCTCACCGATCTGCTTAAGGAACATGTATGTTTCGTTGTGCACTGGAGCTCAGACTAAAGCCCTGGCTGGCGGTCGCATAGCGACATGTGGCATATGTTGATAAAGTGGAACCGACAAACACAAGGGAGACCGGCATGGCCATTTCTGGATTATATGCCGTCATCAGTCAGTCTAGGCAATCCCAAGTGTGGCACACCAGGGATTCGAACCCGCGACATTTGGTTATTGAGTCGAATGCCCAACCAATGGTCCACCGGCTCGTTGTTTTGTCGGTTGTGATCGGGAATATGATAATATTGTGTAGCTCACCGATCTGCTTATGGAACATGTATGTTCCGTTGTGCACTGGAGCTCAGTCTAAGGCCCTCGCTGGCAGTCGCATAGCGACATGTGGCATATGTTGATAAAGTGGAACTGACAAATACAAGAGAAAACGGAATGGCTATTTCTGGCTTATATGCCGTAATCAGCCAGTCATACGCCATCCAATGTTTGGCACACCTGGGATTCGTAGCCGCGACATTTGGTTATTGAGTCGACTGCACTTCCAATGATCTACGGGCTCGTAGTTTTGTTGGTTGTGATCGGGAATATGATAATTGTGTGTAGCTCACCGATCTGCTTAAGGAACATGTATGTTCCGTTGTGCACTGGAGCTCAGACCAAAGCCTTCGCTGGCGGTCGCATAGCGACATGTGGCATTTGTTGATAAAGTGGAACCGACAAACACAAGGGAGACCAGAATGGCCATTTCTGGATTATATGCCGTCATCAGCCAGTCTAGGCAATCCCAAGTGTGGCACACCAGGTATTCGCACCCGCGACATTTGGTTATTGAGTCGAATGCCCAACCAATGAGCCACGTGCTCGTTCTTTTGTCAGTTGTGATCGGCAATATGATTATAATGTGAAGCTCACCGATCTGCTTAAGGAACATGTATGTTCCGTTGTGCACTGGAGCTCAGACTAAAGCCCTCGCTGGCGGTCGCATAGCGACATGTGGCACATGTTGATAAAGTGGAACCGATAAATTCAAGGGAAAACGGAATGGCTATTTCTGGCTTATATGCCGTAATCAGCTAGTCATACGCAATCCAAAGTTTGGCACACCTGGGATTCGTACCTGCGACATTTGGTTATTGAGTCGACTGCTCTTCCAATGATCCACGGGCTCGGTGTTTTGTCGGTTGTGATCGGGAATATGATAATAGTGTGTTCCTCACCAATCTGCTTAAGGAACATGTATGCTCCGTTGTGCCCTGGAGCTCAGACTGAAACCCTCGCAGCCGGTCACAAAGCGGCATTAGGCATTTATTGCAAAAATAGAACCGACAAATACAAGGGAGAACGGAATGGCCATTTCTGGCTTATATGCCGTAATCAGCCACTCATACGCAATTTCAAGTTTGGCAAACCTGGGATTCAAATCCGCGGCCTTTGGTAATTGAGTCGAATGCTCTAAGAATGAGTCACGGCCTCGTTGTTTTGTCAGTTGCGATCGGGACTATGATGATATTGTGCTGCTCACCGATCTGCTTAAGGAACATGTATGTTCCGTTTTGCACTGTAGCTAGACCGAAGCCCTCACAGGCGGTCTCATAGTGTAATGTGGCATATGTTGATGAAATGGAACCGACAAATTAAAGGGAGACCGGAATGACCATTTCTGGCTTATTAGCCGTAATCAGCCAGTCATACCCAATTCCAAGTGTGGCACACCTGGGATTCGAACCCGTTATCTTTAAAAATATAGTGGATCACTCTAGTTGTGGGCCACAGGCTCGTAGTTTTTTCCGTTGCGCTCGAGAATATAATGATAGTGTGCTGCTCACCGATCTGCTTAAGGAACATGTATGTTCCGTTGTGTCCTATAGCTCAGACTGAAACCGTCGCAGGCGGTCGAATAGCGGCACGTGGCATATGTTGATGAAATGGATCCGACAAATATAAAGGAGACCGGAATGGCCATTTCTGGCTTATATGCCGTCATCAGCCAGTCATACGCAATCCCAAGTTTGGCACACCTGGGATTCGAACCCGCGACATTTGGTTATTGAGTCGAACGCCCAAACAATGAGCCACGGGCTCGTTAATTTGTCGGTTGCAATCGGGAATATGATAATAGTGTGTAGCTCACCGATCTGCTTAAGGAACATGTATGTTCCGTTGTGCACTGGAGCTCAGACCAAAGCCCTCGCTGGCGGTCGCATAGCGACATGTGGCATATGTTGATAAAGTGGAACCGACAAATACAAGAGAAAACGGAATGGCTATTTCTGGCTTATATGCCGTAATCAGCCAGTCATACGCCATCCAATGTTTGGCACACCTGGGATTCGAACCCGCGACATTTGGTTATTGAGTCGAATGCCCAACCAATGAGCCACGGGCTCGTTGTTTTGTCAGTTGTGATCGGGAATATGATAATTGTGTGTAGCTCACCGATCTGCTTAAGGAACATGTATGTTCCGTTGTGCACTGGAGCTCAGACCAAAGCCCTGGCTGGCGGTCGCATAGCGACATGTGGCATATGTTGATAAAGTGGAACCGACAAACACAAGGGAGACCGGAATGGCCATTTCTGGATTATATGCCGTCATCAGCCAGTCTAGGCAATCCCAAGTGTGGCACACCAGGGATTCGAACCCGCGACATTTGGTTATTGAGTCGAATGCCCAACCAATGAGCCACGGGCTCGTTGTTTTGTCGGTTGTGATCGGGAATATGATAATAGTGTGTAGCTCACCGATCTGTTTAAGGAACATGTATGTTCCGTTGTGCACTGGAGCTCAGACTAAAGCCCTCGCTGGCGGTCGCATAGCGACATGTGGCATATGTTGATAAAGTGGAACCGAAAAACACAAGGGAGACCGGAATGGCCATTTCTGGCTTATATGCCGTAATCAGCCAGTCATACGCAATCCAAAGTTTGGCACACCTGGGATTCGTACCCGCGACATTTGGTTATTGAGTCGACTGCTCTTCCAATGATCCACGGGCTCGGTGTTTTGTCGGTTGTGATCGGGAATATGATAATAGTGTGTTCTCACCGATCTGCTTAAGGAATATGTATGCTCCGTTGTGCCCTGGAGCTCAGACTGAGCCCTCGCAGCCGGTCACAAAGCGGCATTAGGCATTTATTGCAAAAAAATAGAACCGACAAATACAAGGGGAGAACGGAATGGCCATTTCTGGCTTATATGCCGTAATCAGCCACTCATACGCAATCCCACGTTTGACACACCTGGGATTCGAACCCGCGAAATTTGGTTATTGAGTCGAATGCTCTAAGAAAGAGTCACTGCCTCGTTGTTTTGTCGGTTGCGATCGGGACTATTATGATATTGTGTTGCTTACCGATCTGCTTAAGGAACATTTTTGTTCCGTTTTGCACTGGAGCTAGACCGAAGCCCTCAGAGGCGGTCTCATAGTGACATGTGGCATATGTTGATGAAATGGAACCGACAAATTAAAGGGAGACCGGAATGACCATTTCCGGCTTATTAGCCGTTATCAGCCAGTCATACCCAATTCCAAGTGTGGCACACCTGGGATTCGAACCCGTTATCTTTAGAAAATATGAGTCGATCACTCTAGCCATTGAGCCACAGGCTCGTAGTTTTTTCCGTTGCGCTCGAGAATATAATGATAGTGTGCTGCTCACCGATCTGCTTAAGGAACATGTATGTTCCGTTGTGCCCTGGAGCTCAGACTGAGCCCTCGCAGGCGGTCGCATAGCGACATGTGGCATATGATGATGAAATGGATCCGACAAATATAAAGGAGACCGGAATGGCCATTTCTGGCTTATATGCCGTCATCAGCCAGTCATACGCAATCCCAAGTTTGGCACACCTGGGATTCGAACCCGCGACATTTGGTTATTGAGTCGAACGCCCAAACAATGAGCCACGGGCTCGTTAATTTGTCGGTTGCAATCGGGAATATGATAATAGTGTGTAGCTCACCGATCTGCTTAAGGAACATGTATGTTCCGTTGTGCACTGGAGCTCAGACTAAAGCCCTCGCTGGCGGTCGCATAGCGACATGTGGCATATGTTGATAAAGTGGAACCGACAAATTCAAGGGGAGAACGGAATGGCCATTTCTGGCTTATATGCCGTAATCAGCCAGTCATACGCAATCCCAAGTGTGGCACACCTGGGATTCGAAACCCGCGACCTTTGGTAATTGAGTCGAACGCTCTAAGAATGAGTCACGGTCTCGTTGTTTTGTCGGTTGCGATCGGGACTATGATGATATTGTGTTGCTCACCGATCTGCTTAAGGAACATGTATGTTTCGTTGTGCACTGGAGCTCAGACTAAAGCCCTCGCTGGCGGTCGCATAGCGACATGTGGCATATATTGATAAAGTGGAACTGACAAACACAAGGGAGACCGGAATGGCCATTTCTGGATTATATGCCATCATCAGCCAGTCTAGGCAATCCCAAGTGTGGCACACCAGGGATTCAAACCCGCGACATTTTGCTATTGATTCGAATCGCTCAACCAATGAGCCACGGGCTCGTTGTTTTGTCAGTTGTGATCGGGAATATGATGATATCGTGTTGCTCACCGATCTGCTTAAGGAACATGTATGTTCCGTTGTGCACTGGAGCTCAGACTAAAGCCCTCGCTGGCGGTCGCATAGCGACATGTGGCATATGTTGATAAAGTGGAACCGACAAACACAAGGGAGAACGGAATGGCCATTTCTGGCTTATATGCCGTCATCAGCCAGTCATACGCAATTCCAAGTTTGGCACACCTGGGATTCGAACCCGCGACATTTGGTTATTGAGTCGAACGCCCAACCAATGAGCCACAGGCTCGTTGTTTTTTCGGTTGTGATCGGGAATATGATGATAATGTGTAACTCACCGATCTTCTTAAGGAACATGTCTGTTTTGTTGTGCACGTGAGCTAAGGCTGAATCCCTCGTAGGCGGTCACATAGAAGCATGTGGCATATGTTCATACTGTGGAACGGACAAATTCAAGGGAGACCGGAATGGCCATTTCTGGCTTATATGCCGTCATCAGCCAGTCATACCCAATTCCAAGTGTGGCACACCTGGGATTCAAACCCGTTATCTTTAAAAATATAGTCGATCAATCTAGTTATGGGCCACTGGCTCGAAGTTTAATCCGTTGAACTCGAGAATATAATGATAGTGTGCTGCTCACCGATCTGCTTAAGGAACATGTATGTTCCGTTGTATAGTATAGCTCAGACTGAAACCGTCGCATGCGGTTGAATAGCGGCATGTGGCATATGTTGATGAAATGGATACGACAAATATAAGGGAGACCGGAATTGCCATTTTTGGCTTATATGCCGTCGTCAGCCAGTCCTAAGCAATCCCAAGTTTGGCACACCTGGGATTCGAACCCGCGACATTTGGTTATTGAGTCGAACGCCCAACCAATGAGCCACGGGCTCGTTGTTTTGTTGGTTGTGATCGGGAATATGATAATAGTGTGTAGCTCACCGATCTGCTTTAGGAACATGTCCGTTCCGTTGTGCACTGGAGCTCAGTCTAAAGCCCTCGCTGGCAGTCACATAGCGACATGTGGCATATGTTGATAAAGTGGAACCGAAAAATACAAGGGAAAACGGAATGGCCATTTCTGGCTTACGTGCCGTAATCAGCCACTCATGCGCAATTTCAAGTTTGGCACACCTGGGATTCGAACCCGCGACATTTGGTTATTGAGTCGAACGCCCAACCAATGAGCCACGGGCTCGTTGTTTTGTTGGTTGTGATCGGGAATATGATAATAGTGTGTAGCTCACCGATCTGCTTTAGGAACATGTCCGTTCCGTTGTATCCTAAAGCTCAGACTGAATCCTTCGCGGGCGGTCGAATAGCGGCATGTGGCATATGTTGATAAAGTGGAACTGACAAATACAAGGTAGAACGGAATGGCCATTTCTGGCTTATGTGCCGTAATCAGCCACTCATGCGCAATTTCAAGTTTGGCAAACCTGGGATTCAAATCCGCGGCCTTTGGTAATTGAGTCGAATGCTCTAAGAATGAGTCACGGCCTCGTTGTTTTGTCGGTTGCGATCGGGACTATGATGATATTGTGTTGCTCACCGATCTGCTTAAGGAACATGTATGTTCCGTTGTGCACTGGAGCTAGACCGCAGCCCTCGCAGGCGGTCTCATAGAGACATGTGGCATATGTTGATGAAATGGAACCGACAAATTAAAGGGAGACCGGAATGACCATTTCTGGCTTATTAGCCGTAATCAGCCAGTCATACCCCATTCCAAGTGTGGCACACCTGGGATTCGAACCCGTTATCTTTAAAAATATAGTCGATCACCCTAGTTATGGGCCACAGGCTCGTAGTTTTCTCCGTTGCGCTCGAGAATATAATGATAGTGTGCTGCTCACCGATCTGGTTAAGGAACATGTATGTTCCGTTGTGTACTGGAGCTCAGACCAAAGCCCTCCCTGGCGGTCGCATAGCGACATGTGGCATATGTTGATAAATTGGAACCGACCAATACAAGGGAGACCGGAATGGCCATTTCTGGCTTATATGCCGTCATCAGCCAGTCATACGCAATCCCAAGTTTGGCAGACCTGGAATTCGAACCCGCGAAATTTGCTTATTGAGTCGAACGCCCAAACAATGAGCCACGGGCTCGTTGTTTTGCCGGTTGTGATCGGGAATATGATAATAGTGTTTAGCTCACCGATCTGGTTAAGGAACATGTATGTTCCATTTTATACTATAGCTCAGACTGAAACCGTCGCAGGCGGTTGAATAGCGGCATGTGGTTTTTGTTGATGAAATGGATCCGACAAATATAAGGGAGACCGGAATTGCCATTTTTGGCTTATATGCCGTCATCAGCCAGTCCTTCGCAATCCCAAGTTTGGCACACCTGGGATTCGAACCCGCGACATTTGGTTATTGAGTCGAACGCCCAACCAATGATCCACGGGCTCGTTGTTTTGTTGGTTGTGATCGGGAATATGATAATAGTGTGTAGCTCACCGATCTGCTTTAGGAACATGTCCGTTCCGTTGTGTCCTAAAGCTCAGACTGAATCCTTCGCGGGCGGTCGAATAGCGGCATGTGGCATATGTTGATAAAGTGGAACCGACAAATACAAGGGAGAACGGAATGGCCATTTCTGGCTTATGTGCCGTAATCAGCCACTCATGCGCAATTCCAAGTTTGGCACACCTGGGATTCGAACCCGCGACATTTGGTTATTGAGTCGAACGCCCAACCAATGAGCCACGGGCTCGTTGTTTTGTTGGTTGTGATCGGGAATATGATAATAGTGTGTAGCTCACCGATCTGCTTTAGGAACATGTCCGTTCCGTTGTGTCCTAAAGCTCAGACTGAATATTTCGCGGGCGGTCGAATAGCAACATGTGGCATATGTTGATAAAGTGGAACCGACAAATACAAGGTAGAACGGAATGGCCATTTCTGGCTTATGTGCCGTAATCAGCCACTCATGCGCAATTTCAAGTTTGGCAAACCTGGGATTCAAATCCGCGGCCTTTGGTAATTGAGTCGAATGCTCTAAGAATGAGTCACGGCCTCGTTGTTTTGTCGGTTGCGATCGGGACTATGATGATATTGTGTTGCTCACTGATCTGCTTAAGGAACATGTATGTTCCGTTGTGCACTGGAGCTAGACCGAAGCCCTCGCAGGCGGTCTCATAGTGACATGTGGCATGTGTTGATGAAATGGAACCGACAAATTAAAGGGAGACCGGAATGACCATTTCTGGCTTATTAGCCGTAATCAGCCAGTCATACCCCATTCCAAGTGTGGCACACCTGGGATTCGAACCCGTTATCTTTAAAAATATAGTCGATCACTCTAGTTATGGGCCACAGGCTCGTAGTTTTCTCCGTTGCGCTCGAGAATATAATGATAGTGTGCTGCTCACCGATCTGCTTAAGGAACATGTATGTTCCGTTGTGTCCTATAGCTCAGACTGAAACCGTCGCAGGCGGTCGAATAGCGGCACGTGGCACATGTTGATTTAATGGATCCGACAAATATAAAGGAGACCGTAATGCCCATTTCTGGATTATATGCCGTCATCAGCCACTCTAGGCAATCCTAAGTGTGGCACACCTAGGATTCGAACCCGCGACAATTGGTTATTGAGTCGAACGCCCAACCAATGAGCCACGGGCTCGTTGTTTTGTCGGTTGTGATCGGGAATATGATAAAAGTGTTTAGCTCACCGATCTGGTTAAGGAACATGTATGTTCCGTTGTGTACTGGAGCTCATACCAAAGCCCTCCCTGGCGGTCGCATAGCGACATGTGGCA
Organism: Schistocephalus solidus; assembly: GCA_017591395.1. Taxonomy (NCBI): domain Eukaryota; kingdom Metazoa; phylum Platyhelminthes; class Cestoda; order Diphyllobothriidea; family Diphyllobothriidae; genus Schistocephalus; species Schistocephalus solidus. The sequence continues at coordinate 10,006 of WEDG01011917.1, read as the reverse complement.
TATGTTGATAAATTGGAACCGACCAATACAAGGGAGACCGGAATGGCCATTTGTGGCTTATATGCCGTCATCAGCCAGTCATACGCAATCCCAAGTTTGGCACACCTGGAATTCGAACCCGCGAAATTTGCTTATTGAGTCGAACGCCCAACCAATGAGCCATGGGCTCGTTGTTTTGTCGGTTGTGATCGGGAATATGATAATAGTGTTTAGCTCACCGATCTGGTTAAGGAACATGTATGTTCCGTTGTGTACTGGAGCTCAGACCAAAGCCCTCCCTGGCGGTCGCATAGCGACATGTGGCATATGTTGATAAAGTGGAACCGACCAATACAAGGGAGACCGGAATGGCCATTTGTGGCTTATATGCCGTCATCAGCCAGTCATACGCAATCCCAAGTTTGGCACACCTGGAATTCGAACCCGCGAAATTTGCTTATTGAGTCGAACGACCAACCAATGAGCCATGGGCTCGTTGTTTTGTCGGTTGTGATCGGAAATATGATAATAGTGTTTAGCTCACCGATCTGGTTAAGGAACATGTATGTTCCATTGTATACTATAGCTCAGACTGAAACCGTCGCAGGCGGTCGAATAGCGGCATGTGGCATATGTTGATGAAATGGATCCGACAAATATAAGGGAGACCGGAATTGCCATTTTTGGCTTATATGCCGTCATCAGCCAGTCCTACGCAATCCCAAGTTTGGCACACCTGGGATTCGAACCCGCGACATTTGGTTATTGAGTCGAACGCCCAACCAATGAGCCACGGGCTCGTTGTTTTGTTGGTTGTGATCGGGAATATGATAATAGTGTGTAGCTCACCGATCTGCTTTAGGAACATGTCCGTTCCGTTGTGTCCTAAAGCTCAGACTGAATCCTTCGCGGGCGGTCGAATAGCGGCATGTGGCATATGTTGATAAAGTGGAACCGACAAATACAAGGGAGAACGGAATGGCCATTTCTGGCTTATATGCCGTAATCAGCCACTCATGCGCAATTCCAAGTTTGGCACACCTGGGATTCGAACCCGCGACATTTGGTTATTGAGTCGAACGCCCAACCAATGAGCCACGGGCTCGTTGTTTTGTTGGTTGTGATCGGGAATATGATAATAGTGTGTAGCTCACCGATCTGCTTTAGGAATATGTCCGTTCCGTTGTGTCCTAAAGCTCAGACTGAATCCTTCGCGGGCGGTCGAATAGCGGCATGTGGCATATGTTGATAAAGTGGAACCGACAAATACAAGGTAGAACGGAATGGCCATTTCTGGCTTATGTGCCGTAATCAGCCACTCATGCGCAATTTCACGTTTGGCAAACCTGGGATTCAAATCCGCGGCCTTTGGTAATTGAGTCGAATGCTCTAAGAATGAGTCACGGCCTCGTTGTTTTGTCGGTTGCGATCGGGACTATGATGATATTGTGTTGCTCACCGATCTGCTTAAGGAACATGTATGTTCCGTTGTGCACTGGAGCTAGACCGAAGCCCTCGCAGGCGGTCTCATAGTGACATGTGGCATATGTTGATGAAATGGAACCGACAAATTAAAGGGAGACCGGAATGACCATTTCTGGCTTATTAGCCGTAATCAGCCAGTCATACCCCATTCCAAGTGTGGCACACCTGGGATTCGAACCCGTTATCTTTAAAAATATAGTCGATCACTCTAGTTATGGGCCACAGGCTCGTAGTTTTCTCCGTTGCGCTCGAGAATATAATGATAGTGTGCTGCTCACCGATCTGCTTAAGGAACATGTATGTTCCGTTGTGTCCTATAGCTCAGACTGAAACCGTCGCAGGCGGTCGAATAGCGGCACGTGGCACATGTTGATTAAAATGGATCCGACAAATATAAAGGGAGACCGGAATGGCCATTTTCTGGATTATATGCCGTCATCAGCCACTCATACGCAATCCCAAGTTTGGCACACCTGGGATTCGAACCCGCGACATTTGGTTATTGAGTCGAACGCCCAACCAATGAGCCACGGGCTCGTTGTTTTGTCGGTTGTGATCGGGAATATGATGATAGTGTGTAGCTCACCGATCTGCTTAAGGAACATGTATGTTCCGTTGTGCACTGGAGCTCAGACTAAAGCCCTCGCTGGCGGTCGCATAGCGACATGTGGCATATGTTGATAAAGTGGAACCGACAAATACAAGGGAGACCGGAATGGCCATTTCTGACTTATATGCCGTCATCAGCCAGTCATACGCAATTTCCAAGTTTGGCACACCTGGGATTCGAACCCGTGAAATTTGGTTTATTGAGTCGAACGCTCTAGCAATGAGTCACAGGGCTCGTTGTTTTGTCGGTTGTGATCGGGACTATGATGATAGTGTGTTGCTCACCGATCTGCTTAAGGAACATGTATGTTCCGTTGTGTACTGAGCTCAGACCAGAAAGCCCTCGCATGGCGGTCGCATAGCGACATGTGGCATATGTTGATGCAATGGATCCGACAAATATAAGGGAGACCGGAATTGCCATTTTTGGCTTATATGCCGTCATCAGCCAGTCCTACGCAATCCCAAGTTTGGCACACCTGGGATTCGAACCCGCGACATTTGGTTATTGAGTCGAACGCCCAACCGATGAGCCACGGGCTCGTTGTTTTGTCGGTTGTGATCGGGAATATGATAATAGTGTGTAGGGCACCGATCTGCTTAAGGAACATGTACGTTCCGTTGTGTCCTAAAGCTCAGACTGAATCCTTCGTGGGCGGTCGAATAGCGGCATGTGGCATATGTTGATAAAGTGGAACCGACAAACACAAGGGAGACCGGAATGGCCATTTCTGGATTATATGCCGTCATCAGCCAGTCTAGGCAATCCCAAGTGTGGCACACCATGGATTCGAACCCGCAACAATTGGTTATTGAGTCGAACGCCCAACCAATGAGCCACGGGCTCGTTGTTTTGTCGGTTGTGATCGGGAATATGATAAAAGTGTGTAGCTCACCGATCTGCTTAAGGAACATGTATGTTCCGTTGTGCACTGGAGCTCAGACCAAAGCCCTCGCTGGCGGTCGCATAGCGACATGTGGCATATGTTGATAAAGTGGAACCGACAAATACAAGGGAGAACGGAATGGCCATTTCTGGCTTATATGCCGTAATCAGCCACTCATACGCAATCCAAAGTTTGGCAAACCTGGGATTCCAATCCGCGGTCTTTGGTTATTGAGTCGAATGCTCTAAGAATGAGTCACGGCCTCGTTGTTTTGTCGGTTGCGATCGGGAATATGATGATAGTGTGTTACTCACCGAAATCCTTAAGAAACATGTATGTTTCGTTGTGAACTAAAGCTCAGACCAAAGCCCTCGCAGGCGGTCTCATAGCGACGTGTGGTATATGTTTAATAAAGGGGCACCGACAAAGACAAGGGATATCGGAACGGCCGTTTCTGGCTTCGAATCTGTCATCAGCCTGTCATACGTACTCGCAAGTGTGGCACACCTGGCATTCAAACCCGCGGCCTTTGGTAATTGAGTCGAACGCTTTAAGAATGAGTCACGGCCTTGTTGTTTTGTCGGTTGCGATCAGGAATATGATGATAGATTCTTACTCAACAATCTGCTTAAGAACATGTATACTGCGTTGTGCCCTGGAGCGCAGACTATAGCCTTCGCAGGCGGTCGCATAGCGACATGTGGCATATGTTGATAAAGTGGAACTGACTAAGACAATGGAGACAAGAATGGCCACTTGTGTCTTATTAGCCATCATCAGCCAGTCATACGTAATCCAAAATGTGGCACACCTGGCATTCGAAACCGTGACGTTTGATTATTGAGTGGAACGCTCTACCAATAAGTCAAGGGCTCGTGGTTTTGTCGATTTGAATCGGGAATATGATGATATCGTGTTGCTCACCGATCTGCTAAAGGAACATTTATGTTCCGTTTTGTCCTGGAACTCAGACTGAAACCCTCGCAGGCTTTTACATAGCGGCATGTGGCATATGTTGATAACATGGATCCGACAATTACAAGGGGAGACTGGCATGGCCATTTCTGGCTTATATGCCGTCATCAGTCAGTCATTCGCATTCCCAAGTGTGGCAGACCTGGGATTCGAACCCGCGACCTTTGGTTATTGAGTCGAACGCCCAACCAATGAGCCACGGGCTCGTTGTTGTTTCGGTTCCGTTCATGAATAGGATAAGAGTGTGTTTCTCACCGTTTTGCTTCAGGAACATGTATACTCCGTTGTGACCTGGAGCGCAGACTTAAGCCCTCGTTGGCGGTCGCATAGCGACATGTGGCATATGTTGATAAATGGGAACCAACAAATACAAAGAATACCAAAATGGCCATTTCTGTCTTATAAACTGTCATCAGCCAGTCATTCCTAATCCCAATTTTGGCATATCTGCGATTCAAATCCGCGGCCTTTTATAATTGAGTGGAATGCTCTAAGAATGAGTCACGGCCTCGTTGTTTTGTCGGTTGCGATCGGGAATATGATGATAGTGTGTTACTCACCGATATCCTTAAGGAACATGTATGTTCCGTTGTGCTCTGGAACTCAGACTCAAGCCCTCGCAGGCGGTCACAAAGCGGCATGTGGCATCTGTTGATGCAATGGTACCTTAAAATGCAAGGGATACCGGAATGGCCATTTCTGGCTTATTTGCCGTCATCAGCCAGTCATACGCAATCCTTAGTGTAACACAACTGGGATTCGAAACCGTGTAATTTGGTCATTGAGTCCAACGCTCAACCAATGAGCCATGGGCTTGTTTTGTGTCGGTTAGGATCGGGAATATGATGATATTTTTTGCTCAAAGATCTGCATAAGGAACATGTATGTTCCGTTGTGGCCTTGAACTCAGACTTAAACCCTCGCAGGCGATCACATAGCGGCAAGTGGAATATGTTGATACCCACTTGATAACCACTTGAAACCGTCAGTGGGCAAAAAGACCTTGGTGTAATCAGTTAATATGGCTTCAGCTTCACAACGCAGAATTCCAATGATGCAGCTGGAATAAGCGGTAGAGGCCTGATGTCCGTTTCTTCGCAAAGACATAGGTCATCTTGAAGGTGTACAATGACGTTCTACAAAGGCTGTTCATTTTCTCAGAAATTTCAATTACGAACAGCGTCTGACTGCCTTGAGGCTTTATACTCTGCATTACAGATAGTGCAGTGGTGACCTTTTGACAACCTTATAGTTGCTGAGGCAACTTGGTCCGCATTTACACCGGGAAGATCAGTGTGAAATGGCACCAGAAACCAATCTCCGAAGACATGATTGCCAGCTTAAAAAGGAACTGAGCGACACCAACCTACACGCTTCCTTTTTATCGCACACAATCATTTTTCAGTGGAATTCGTCACCAACCTAGGTTCTGTATTTCCCACTGCGACGGTGTTCGAGAGGCGCCATGAAAAATCACCTCTTCAGATCAACACGAACTTCCCACTCCCAATCCTATGGATTCCTGACATAACTTTAATAATGCTACTGCTCCAAAGTCAGTAGATCGTTTTGGGTACATTTATTATGTCGGACGAAAGATGCACAGTGCGAATGCAGCGAACTTGCTCTTCGCTGTTATTTCGCAAATGCCCCACCTTTTAAACATTTAACATCATTATTAATTTTTCGCATTTTGCGTACGTAAAATGATCTTTGAACAATTTTGTGTGCATATCTGTAGCGCCGCAATGGAGTTTTAAGTACTTCTGTCATTTACTCCAAATATACCCACTGAGACATGTTGAACACTGGAACCTGCTCCATAAACCCTGCAAAGCAGCTGTCACTATTGTCCCATTCTATATACAGATATATATATATATAAATCTCAAGTCGCTTTGCGACTGCCCGCGAGGGCTCTAAAGTGAGCTCCAAGGCACAGCGGAACATCAGTGTACCTTAACCAGATCGGTGAACACCACACTTTCATAGTCCATATTCCCGATCGCAACCGACAAAACAACGGGCCCGTGGCTCAATGGTAGAGTGTTACACTCAATGACCAAAGGTCGCGGGTTCGAATCCCGGGTGATACACACCTGGGATTGGGTATGACTGGCTGATGACGGCTAATAAGCCAGAAATGGCCATTCCGGTCTCCCTTGTCTTTGTCGGTTCCATCTTATCAACATATATCTCAAGTCGCTTTGCGACTGCCCGCGAGGGCTCTAAAGTGAGCTCCAAGGCACAGCGGAACATCAGTGTTCCTTAACCAGATCGGTGAACACCACACTTTCATATATATATATATATATATATATATATATATATATATATATATATATTTCAGGCTAACTGGACGCAGGCAAAACAATGCGTGATTTCACCAGTGGCTCTGCTCTTTGAGAAAGCAACTTTGAGTTCTGTGTACAATAAATATCTAACACAGGTGCCTTTTCTCTTTTACAATGTCAGATTTTGTCGGAATATTGTAGTTTTCTGTGAAAAAAAACAGATCTCCACGCAACAGGTGCAAAGCACAGCAATGCTGAATGAAATAGTAGCATCATTATTTTAAAATAATATCTGTAGTAAAGGAAATAGAAGTGGCAACACTGGAAGTAGAAATAGTAATAGCCCAAGTTAGAATAGTACTACAGGCTATAAGAGGAAGATGTTATAGTAGCATTTGTAATACCAGAATTAGTATTAGTTGAACTATTAATAGTAATAAATGCAGGAGTTTTACCAGTGGTAATATTGGTAGGGGCAATAAGAATGTCAGTAGTAGTATTAGTATCGGTTGTAATAGAAGTAGTATAAATGGCATTAGTAGTAGTCCTAGTAGTATAAGTAGTAGCAGCAGCAGCGCCAGCAGCAGCAACAATAGTAGTAGTAGTAGAAGTAGTAAAAGTAGTAGTATTAGTAGGAGAAGTAGTAGTAGTAGTATTATTAGTAGAAGTAGTAGTAGTAGTAGTAGTAGCAGTAGTAGTAGTAGTAGTAGTAGAAGTAGTAGTAGTAGTAGAAGTAGTAGTAGTAGTAGTAGTAGTATTAGTAGTAGCAATAGTAGTAGTAGTAGTAGTAGTAGTAGTAGTAGTAGTAGTAGTAGTAGTAGAAGTAGTAGTAGAAGTAGTAGTAGTAGTAGTAGTAGTAGTAGTAGTAGTAGTAGTAGTAGTATTAGTATTAGTAGTAGTAGTAGTAGTAGTAGCTAGTAGCAGTAGCAGCAGTAGCAGCAGCAGTAGCAGTAGTAGCAGTAGCAGTAGCAGCAGCAGCAGCAGCAGTAGCAGTAGCAGTAGCAGCAGCAGTAGCAGTAGTAGCAGTAGCAGTAGCAGTAGTAGCAGTAGTAGTAGTAGTAGTAGTAGTAGTAGTAGTAGTAGTAGTAGTAGTAGTAGTAGTAGTAGTAGTAGTAGTAGTAGTAGTAAACTGGCGTATTTTTGATATTGGCTATCAGAATCTGCAGTTGGTGGCGTTTTGCGCATTCCTTTAGGGACCATAAATAAAAAACTGCGAACACGTCATTCGTTCGCAAAGCAAGTTTGTTATTTTAGGCACTAGTACAAACCTACATTTGATGAGGTATCTTTCTTAATCTCAATCCTCGGCCATAGCAAAACCATTCCAAAAATCGCAGAGACCAAAGGACGAACAAAAATAGTCGCGGATCCAGAAGATATCATTGATTTCGACTTCTGCAATGCATTTGATTGCCTACTGCATAAGTGCCTCGTTTGGAAGTTGGCAGACAGGAAATCTTCTGAACTGGGTTCAAGATTTCTTACACAATCACCGACAAAAAGATACTGCTGGTGGCTACTGTTCAGAATGGACGCCTGTTAAATGTGTAGTGTCACAAGTGTCGGTTCTAGGGCCGATCCTGTTCATTCTCTATGCAAGTGACCTAGTACAGGAATTAAAAGCTGATAAGGCCTTCTTCGCAGATGATCGTTTACCATGGAGAGTGATAAAATAAGAAAGAGACTCCCAGGTACCACAGGAGGACGAAGGGAAGCTGCACGCATTGAGCGAGAACTGCTGCGTGAACTGCAATACCAACAACTGTGTGTGGTAATTCACATGATATCAGCAAGTCGCAGAACAAATGCACTCCCACAACAGTTTATCGTGGCAAATCAACCACTTGAATCCGTAAGTGTGCAAAAAGACCTTGGCTTCAGCTTTACAACGCAGAATTCCAATGATGCAGCTGGAATAAGCGGTAGAGGCCTGACATCCGTGGCTTTGCAAAGACATAGGTTTTCTTAAAGGTGTACAATGACGTTCTACAAGGGCTGTTCATGTACTCAGACATTTCAGGTACGAGCAGCGTCTGACTGACAGCAGCCTTTTAGTTGCTGAGGCATCTTGATCTGGATTTCAACCAATCTCCGAAAACCGGATTGACAGATTAAAAAGGAACTGCGTCACACCAACCAACGTTCCTCATTTTTTCATACAGAGTCATTCGTCAGTGGATTTCCTTAACGACGCATGATGTTCATTCCTCATCTGCGACCTTGTTCAAGGGGCGTCTGTGTTTGGCAAACGGGGTAACGAGTGTGGGAGAAACAGTCATTATCGGAATCTGTTGTGCAGAGATCTTGGAGAGTTTTGCAATATGATAGGTCGAAAACGAATGCCGGACCGGACGCGCCAAACGCAGGCGAAAATATGCGCCAATCGCATGTTGCCGGGGCGGGCAGCAGCACGGTGCGCACGCATTTGCTTCAGTAGATTGACCTTCTAAATTCAAATGTGATTGGCTACTTTTTCAGACCTCCTAACATCATGGGTTCTCGTTAGCACGTAGGAAAGTGCCTCTTCTATCGAACGAACGAGGTTGCTTCCTGCATAATTCAATTAGGGCCGGTCAATGACGCAAACGGGCCATCACCTTAAGTGACGGGAATGCCTATGTCAACAACCATAGACTTGGTAAGTAGTCTCATCTAAAAATGTACTAATTTCTGGGAAATTATCCCCATTGTCAAATTATCCCATATGTATAGCATCGAGATTTTATGAATGCTAAAGCAATAGCAAACTCTAACTGCCTAGTGGACCTCATTGTCGAATAAAATCTAGACAAACTTAACCGGACGTTCGCAATAACCAACTCAACCGCAATTGATTTCTTGCGGTAATGCCGTGCGTTGATTCAGCTACTCTAATCGAAAAATAATCAGCAAGCTCGCTTGCTATACTCTAGGTTAATATATTGGAAATGGGTTCCATGCCCGATTCATTGATTTTTAGGAAACAGTGCAGGAAATGTCCATCATCATTTCATCCCAGATCATAAGGTGAAAATCTGTTATTAGGACTGCAAATATTAAAGAACTATCTAATCGTTGCAATATTATCAGGCTACTATCAGGCTGTCATCCACCAATTGGCAAACAGCGGTTCCTATAAAATGTTTCACAATTGAGCCACGATTCGCCTGACGTTTCGGATTCCAGCTTAAACCCATCCTCTGACACAGTAGCAGATGCGAGTCTTCAGAATGTCAACCCTCGGTCAATTTTTATCGTAATTCCTTTTCTACTTAAGAATTAATAGACATAAAACAGAACAAAATTGCCGACAGGGACAAGAGAGCCAGGCAGATACATAAACACGGCCGTCAGAGGCATGGGACACTGGAATGGTTATCAACGAATGTCAATGTTCTCGATCTAAATCAGCAAGACATCTAGCAACAATCTTGATGGCTAGAGCGCTGCATGTCTTATTAATAGGTCGCGGGTTCGAACCTTGGGTGAGGTACCATCTGCGGTTAAGTATGGCTGGTTGACGACGGCCAATAAGCCAGAAATGGCCATTCTGGCCTCCCTTATCTTTGTTGGTTATGCCATTCTGCCTATAATAGTAACCACCAAGCGGCTACTGGCTTGGCTCGTGGGTGAGCCCCAAGGCACAACGGGGCGAGTGAGTCCTAATTACAATAGGTGAACGCGTATCTACCATTCTAATATACGTCAGATATATCTCTTCGCTGGCCTACACTATCATCCTTACTTTCAAATGTCGTAGCTCTCTCCCATTGACAGGGTAGTGAAAGCAGCTCTGTC
>WEDG01011915.1:0-10088 GCA_017591395.1 Schistocephalus solidus | reverse complement strand
TTATAACTTAACTAATACTAGTTATCATTTTTAAATTACTGTACAGTTAACCGTTATATTTCTATCACTCCATTCAGTAAACTTCCGCAATCATATTCCATCCTTTTACATCGAACTTAATTAGACTTATATACTGTATGATGATGATCGAAGAAGCTACTTATCCGTCCTCTTCAGGAAATCTCCCTATCGTAGACCTATTTATAGATCCCGAAAGACAGCCCTTATCGAAGGATATCAACCTGTCTTCAGAAGAAGAAGTAAAACAGAACGCAAAATTGGTGGCATCTGGTGCTGAACCCTATGCCCCCCAGTAATTTCACCTCATCCACCACACCATCCTTGTCATTCCTCACAAACCAGTGCTTTCAGAACAGATCCACTTTATGCTCCCGACACCTACTTTATTGGACAAATCATTCCTAACTGGCTTATCTAGCAATCGTATTTTGTTACATTCCCCCTGCCGACCACACGCTGTACATGTTACGCTTCCTTTCACCCCTACCCGCAAATTAGCAACGACCTACTTACTTTCGCTCCTTACTCCATTCCATACAACCTGAGATATCCGTTTTCTCTATTTGATAATCAAATTACCCCTGTGCTGCTGGATAATGGCTGTACAGTCTCTATCAGACACCAAAACAATCTGCCAATGCATTCGCCATTGAATTGGACCAGAAAGCACGTACAAACGTCCCCAACTTACCAAAAACTGATCGTTATTATGTTGTTCTCCATCGCTTTATCTGCAGTCTATGAAATTGTTCGGTTTCAAAACATTTAATAACTTATCCCCTCCAAATCAAACAACAACCCTACGACGTTGCCGGGCTGGTTCCAGTCTTGTTAATATGCTTCCAAGAACCCAGATCAAGACCCAGGAACGGGCAAATAAACAATTACCGGTTCGATTCCCCAATAATCATCCTGACTGCCATTACTGCGCAGCTTACGGAAAAAAGCTCGTTACTGTGAGCACAACACTATCCTTAAGTCACGGTTGTTCGCTCCTGTCTGCACAAAACTGCCTTCTTTAAAGCCTTTAATAACAAATAACGTTCAGTATTCCAGACAAACTAATTGAACTTTGATCGACACAGGAGCAAACGTTTCGCTACTAAGGGCTATTTGTATACCCCGGACAGGTATTCAACAGCTTCTAAAATTTCATCACTTCCGAAATCAGCAGCTGCAAACAACACCAAGATTGACGTACCCCATAGCATCTATCTATCCTTACGCATGGGGACTAACTCCGTTAACCATCCTTTATTAGTTACTCACTAACTTTATTGGGATTTCATTTATGGAACAGATTTCCTAGCTGCTACCGGCTGCATTATTCATGTAAAAATTCGCCGGGTTCATTTTCCTCCCAGACAACCAGATACGGCAGAAGACCCCCAGTTGGATCTTGATCAAGTGTTTTAATCTGTGATAGCATCCGTTTCTTTCAATTCAACTGATATCGACGAACTTCTCACCCAGACCGTAGACACCGACCATAATCATCGGCTAGAAATAGAAAACATACTTCAATCGTTCCCCGAGGTTTTTGCTTGGTCAAATTAAAATATAGGGCACACCAACAAATTACGAAATTTTATTGATACGTGGTCTTCCAAACCTATCTGGCAACCTCCTCACGGCATCCCTATTCACTAGAGAGCAGAAGTGAATAATATGCTTGATCAGTTACTAAAAGCCGATATTATTCGTCCGTCATCCTCCCCTTGGGTTTCAACTCTTGCTATGGTCCCAAATAAAGGATGGTGGACTAAGATTGTGTCTGCATTACTGTCGCCTAAACTCTGTGACGGTTAGCGATTCTTTTCCACTACCACGCATTGACGATACCTTGGACACGTTGGGTTACGTCATTTGTTTCTCTACGCTGGACCACAACTCGGGGTACTGGAAAGTTGAGAAAGACCCAAACTATCGCCAGAGTTTCAAACACTCCCGTTCTGCCTTCCTTCCAACCACTGATGCAAATTCTTACGGTACCTACTTTCTCATGCATGCCTCGTTTACCTGGACGATATTATAATTTTCAGTCGTACAATCGAGGAACGTACCACCAACTTAAAACTGGTACAAACAGTGCTCGACGACGCAGGACTCACTTTGAACCCCGCGGACAGATGTGTAAAGATAAGTAGAGCGTTGAGTTTTTAGCATATTTCTTGGCCGTAACATATTATTTTTGCCGTTCCAAGTAATCAATTGGATAAATAAGTTGCACTTTGCACAAGTGTGGTTTAAATATGTGCCCGGCTTGTCATTTTCTATTTACTGTAGGAAGTTAGCTGCAATTTTAGCCTCTTTAGGCATACAGTTGAAAAATGTTTAACTCATTTTTTTATGGAGTAAATAAATATTCCTTCTAGTTCTTGCAGATTCACCTCAATCCTTGAGTAAAAGAGTAATGGAAGGAGACATATCTGGCGTATGCCAGACTTCGCAGCCCTCCGCAGATATTATTAACTCTAAAATCCAACTGATACACCATGAACCTCTTGATCCTTTAGATGCTCAAGTGCACGCTTCGTCCTGGAGTGATCGGTCGTCATCTGACGAAATAATAGATTTCCCGCTACATGGAACTATGACCGGTACCTCCGATACAGTTATTCAGCAGGCCTTTTAGGTTATTGGAATAAATAGCTGAAGAACGGATAAAACTCAAGCATTATTTTATACTGCGCAATATTCCTAATTAAAAATATGCTATCGATGGTGCGCATTTGTTTCTGCAAAAGCTGTGGCTTGGGATTCAGAGTCACGCATGATAAGCAACTGCGCTCGCTCAGTCTTAATGCCCCAATATTCGTCACTCATTTTTTCCTTGATTGAAGTCGCCTTCATACTGTCTAGGATGATGAAAAGTAGGGAATTTCGTTAAAATGGCATTGCTCAGTTTCCCCTGACCTCATCCCAATGCAGAGTAAACTAAACAATTTTAAACTGTTGACCAGCAACACAGAAATGACTACTCCTGTTGCCAGGTGGAACAAGTCGCATTCAATGTCATCTAAGGACTCGTCGTCTGAATTGCTAGCAATGCTGTACGGAAATCGACGGTAGTTCTCTGATTTATTCTCAAGACAACAGTACATATCCTATTTCCACACACATATCAAGTCAACCAATAACTCCTGGTAAATAAATGCAGATCACTAGCTCAAGCAGAAGTCCGACTTAAGTCTTGGCCAATCGAAAATCAAAAAAATGTAGCCTCTCCACGAAAATTACTCCCTTGTGATCGCCTAATACTCTCCAAATTGCCCCCTAACCTCACTACCTCGAATTTCCAGCTACCAACCGAACTTTTTAATTAGACTGCTAAATAAAATATGCCAGCATTCTCGTTCAACCATGGTGCTTCTGTTTCATTTGCGGCAGTGCATACCCCACCCCAAAGGCCAGTTTCTTCACGGATGTTTCCTCAGTGGTCTTCTAGTACGAAGGGTCTTGCAAGACCCATAGACTCACCTAACATTCTGTGTCACTTTAATAGGAAAACTTTGCAGTATCCTGAGCAGGGGTTTTCCGGACAAGCCCCAAAAGCTAGCGGTAGTGCTAAGTTCCCCTGTCCGTCATTTCTACATCAATATTTTACTCCCCTTTACTCAAATCTGGCGCTTGCTATGCCACAAACCTTTATAGAGATCCTGGCGGGAGCACCTGCTCTTTATGTTCAGTGGCCCGTCAACCACAGGATGACATAGCTGCACTTCCTCAAAAACAACCAGCTAACCCTCCTAAAATGTTCGTTCTAAATGCCAGATCGTTGCTCAATAAAATGCCCTGCTTAAACCTCTGGTTTTTGTCTACAACCCAGATAGTTATAGTAACTGAAACATGGGCACCCGCTTTCGTAGCCAACTCTAAACTCTCTCTTATAGGTTATAATTGTACTCCAAATGATCGTTGTAACAGCCGTAGTGGAAGAAGCTATGTATATGTTAAGCAAACGCTGGCATCTCAGCCCTTAGACCATTCGCAATTTATCGTGGTTGAAGAGAACTGTTGGCTTCAAATTAACTTAAAGAATAAGAACTCTTTTTTCGTTGGCTGTCTATCGCCCGCCCACTACCAGAGAGGATTACGATCTTTGTCGCTCACAAGCATTTCTACGCCGCCGTTGACTTAAATGTTAAGTATTGCTTGATTGCAGGTAATTTCAAACTTCCTGAAATTCAATCATTTTCACCTTCTGACCCCATAAAGTTCGAGGACATACTCGAGGCTGTAGATATCGGCATGTGGAATCAGGTTGTTGACTTCCATACCCAAGGATCAAGCATACTTTATCTGATCTTCTGCAAAGGTTTCCTGCCTTTGACAGCGTCATCTGTTGTCCCACTTGGGAGCTTAGACCATGACATCGTTGTTTCTACACTAAAATTCGAAACAGATGAAACATTTTCCAAAAATAGATTTTTCTTTGTTTCTTCTCAGCCCTTTCAACAGAATTATTGATTCATCTTAATTCCCTACGACTTGTCTGATTTATTCATATTTCAGTATGCAAACACCTGTACTTGTATGCTGTATGAAGTTTTAAATCAATTTATGTATCATTTTGTTCCCCGTAAGAGAATAATTCATGTAACTGATGAGGTTTAACTCCCTTTATCTTTTCGCCATAGGTTTCGTAAACTCTCTCGTCAATTCCATGTGCAAAACAACATTTCCGTTCTGCCCTTGATTCGAAGTATTTTGAGCAGGTTAAGAGGCTATTCGAAGAAAGGCGGCTAGCCGATGAGGTCAAATATTTCGAAAACCATTCGTTGAATGTCGCGAAACGTTTTTCCTGTACAATAAGAACCCACAGAAAAGCACGGCATCCCATCCTTCAAGACGCCACTGGCAATCCCATAGTTGATGTCAAATTAACGGCTGATAGTTTAAGCGTTTTCTTGTAAAGAAAATTTATTTAAAATTTGACCACTCCTCTTCTGACCATTCAGGGTGTGAGTGGTGTTGTACTCGAAACTATGACATTTACCCTCTGGGACTTACCCGTATCCTTTTGCTGTTTTCCTCCCGGTCATTATTATAATTGCAGTTGCTTATGATATTTTTTGTCCCTTCGGTGTAAGATATTTAATCTAGTTCTGGAAAGTGAAATCTTTCCCAGCGCATGGCAGGAATCGCACATTCTAACTATCTTCAAACACGGCCAAACTATGTCATTTGAGGACTTTCAGCCAATCATATCACTGTCCACAGCTTCAAAAATCTTGCAGACCTTGATTAATAATAAGATGATGCATCAATTAATGGAGAATAACCCACTGAGTGCGGCCCAGCATGTTTTCTTCCAAACAAGGTCTTATGATACCTGTCAGCTCTTCTACTTTTATCACGTTCTAAAATGTGGGGACAATGGTTTTGCACTTTATTTAGTCTATTTTGATTTCACTAAGGCTTTTGATCGTGTTGACCATATCCTCCTTCTCCTGAAACGTTCTTCTTTCCATATATGTGGTAGACTTCTGAAATTGATATCTTGTTACCTGAGTTCTCGCACCCAACATGCTAAGATCTGCGATGTTGTCTCCAACCCCAAACGTGTGACGGGTGAAGTTATTCAGGGAAATGTGCTTGGTCCGCTCTTATTTTGCCTTTTTGCCAATGATGTACCAGGTTTATTTCAGAATAGTAGGCCCTTTATGTCGCCAATTATTTAAAAAAACGATCTTGAGGCCTTTGCTTAATGGTCCTGCACATGATGGTTGTTGGCGATGAAAATCAGCCTCAAATAAGTATAGATGTCTATGCCGGAAATTTGGCTGGCTTTGTTAAGGATCTGGGTATATCATATTCCAATAGTCTTAATCTTTCAGAGCATTGCGTCCTGATGTCTCAAAAGCACACAGAACTACCGGATTCATTATCAGACATTCAAAAATTATTGATATTAGACTCCTCCTTTATGAAATGTACGTTAGGCCTGGCCTGGAATTCAGCTCGTTTCTATTTAGCGTTCTGCGCGCTAGTGAACAGAAGAAAATAGAATCAGTCAACCACTTCTATACTAAAATAAGTTTATCGTTGGAGCACCTTAATCTGACGTATCAAGGACGCCGTGGGCCTATAGACACGAAATATGGCAGGTTTCACAAGAGCGGTCCGGTAAAAAGCCATTTTGGGATGAGTTTAGAATTTTAGTACTTGTGCAAAAATCCATAATTTTCTTGCAATTAGTTTTTTGAAGAGTTTAGAAAGAGAGGGCGTTTGATGAACACCGCGATATTTATGAATGTCAGAGCGGGAACCAGATTTAAAAACTGGTATTATAAAGGAAGTTTTCCAAAATTCGGGGAAGAAACCGTTGTCGAGAAATACTGAGAATAATTTGCTTAGTAACGGTAGAAAATCTCTTAACTGTTAAATGAGTGAGTTTGAAATGTTATCAATTCCAACCGAATGTGAATTTTTTAGGTGAGATATTTCTTTTTAAATTCTTGAAGGCGAGAAATTAATGGTTTTGTTAGATTTGAATTTGACAACAGAGGGAGTGAGGGAGTGAGGCTAGTTT
The DNA here is from genome assembly GCA_017591395.1 of Schistocephalus solidus. Taxonomy (NCBI): domain Eukaryota; kingdom Metazoa; phylum Platyhelminthes; class Cestoda; order Diphyllobothriidea; family Diphyllobothriidae; genus Schistocephalus; species Schistocephalus solidus. Next base: position 3,532 of record WEDG01011915.1, on the reverse strand, counting down.
CAATGGTAAAGTGTTTGCCAAAGAGGAATTTCCTCTGTAACGAAACTATTTTTACAGTCAAGTAAAGGCGGAGTGACATTCAAACGCTTCGCTGACGGCCGAAAATGGAAGACTTGAGTAACAGCTTTGAAAGAATTAGTATCACTTTGTATCCGAGACTCCCTATGCCTATCTCACGTGATCCTAATTTTCAAGGCTAATTCCAATATTTATGCTATCCTAAAGTGAACTGACAAAGAGCTTCTAGGCGGATGGTTACGTTGCTTTCATAATTTTTTTGTCGGTTTTTGAGAAAAGGTGGAACAGTAGAAGAGGCTCTATGTGAAGTTAAAAATCTTAAGCGGGATAAAAGCCTGCATTTTTCTATAAGTGTCTGCAATAGCTCGTGGAAAATGTTTGGTTCGTTAATTGAAAATATGCTATGCAAATGAAGAGTGTTTACGAATTTTTTTTATTAATTCCTAGTTTGTGCTAGCAAAGTCGAGGTTATTGCATTTTACCTCAGGCTTTGTAGAAAGGGAGACTGGAAAACAACAGTGAAGTAGTGCATGATCACTTGTTAATAGCTCACGATGGAAATTCATAAAGAGAGGGTGGACGCCATTTGTAAAAAATAAATCTAAAAGTTCTGTCCTTTCTAGCCACTGAACTTACCAGTTGGGATATATTTGAAAAATTAATAGTATCGACCGATTTCAGAAGATTTGGTGGAGAGGAATTTGCCTGCCAGTCAATGTCTGGCAGATAAAAACCAACTTCGATAATTTTGACATCAAATAAAGTGCATGCAATTTTTTAAATCAGTTCACAGAGCTCGCTTTCATTGCCAGAATAACACGGTGGATTACAGACACACACAATTACCGCTTTTTATCATGAGGAAGGATGACTGAAACAAAGCATATATTTCCAGAAAATGACTAATAGAAAAAGGCTAATAGTAAAACTAATTAGTCATGGGATTAGGTCTTCCCTTGTCGACCTTCTTAAATCTTACCTTCAAAACGATATCAGGTAGTACGAATTCGAAATGTGGTCTCAGAACCATCTCCTATCAGATGTGGAGTACTTCAGGGGATTATCCTAGGTCCCCCCTGTTTCTTATATACATTCATAACTAAGCCTTTATATCAATGTCAACTTAAGATTTTTATATGCAGACGACTTAAAACTTGCATATGAATATAACAAGCAAACAGTAGCCAGTATGCATAGAACGATTGAAAAATTATCTTAAAAACTAAGTTAATAGAGTATTCAATGGCAGATGCCATTCTCGCCAGCGAATTGTCATCTCATGATTTATGGTCAACAAAAACTTCCTTCCATAAGCTTCAATGATCAGGAAATAACAAAGACACCATAAATAAAAAAGAGTTATGTCTTATCTATACAATTACTTGTGATTTATCCTCATACATTAAACAAATTTCACCAAAAACCGCTCGACTATGCGGATTCTTATGTAAAAAGGTCTCCTCATCTACACTAAAGATATGACCTCTGTAAAATACACATTTTACCTCTCCTGGATAACTGCTCAATTTTCATTGGCATAATGCCCTCAGAAAACGAAAAGAAATTGGAAGGCATTCAAGGACGCTTTACCAGATCCTTGTCCAAAATTATGGCATCCAAGGTTCACATATGGAACTATACAATCGATATGGTCTTCGACCACTGTGGATCAGAAGACTCCAAAATGTTCTATCTTTCTTATTGGAAATCACACACGACAAACATATTCTCCGAATGAATAAAGTAACAAATCATAATGGCTCCCAACATACTACAAATAACGAAAATGCCATTAAAATTCCCAGATTCAAAAAGGCGCTACGATCAAAAATCTATTTAATAAGATACGCGACAATATGGAATTCCCAACCAAGTTCTATTAAAAAAGTCGAACACTACTTAAATTTAAAATAAAAAGCAATACCTTTCTGCTAAAAAATACTAGACATCAATTTTTTTAAAATAAGATAGAACATTTTCAAGTCTGTTCTTTAACATAGAATTCGGGTCGAAAGGCCTTGAATAACGCTAACTTCGGGAATCAACAGTCTCGCATACGTATTTTGAGTGTGTCTTATGCCACGATGGAATTGGGAGCGGATCATACCGCATGCTGTCGGTAATAGCCACTTAACTGGAACTGGAATGGTTGGTACTTATGTCACTGAATTTTCGGAGCTTTGCACATAGTACTCTCGATGTGCGGCCCTCCAAATGCACCTGGACGGGATGAATTTATTTAGCAAGTCATTGTGGCCAACAATGAAGCTTAAAATCCAAGCTACAAATCCAAATCCAAATTTGCGTGTGACTTATGTGCTCCCACTGACGGTGATATCCATTCCACTGGAACTGGATATTCCGATCAGTACCTTCACTTCTATTTCCGAACCTTCTCCGATGACCTGCAATGCACTTAGAGGACTAATCCCCTTGTTTTGTGGAATGCGTTCTGGATATGAGCAAGCTTTACTGGTGATTAGTGACCTACAAGACAAATGACTCCCTATTCTCTCACTATTCGCACAGCCCCCCCTTTAATGATATACAGTAGATTGCCTAACTAATGAAATGTCTATATCAGAATTTGAGATAGTAGCAGGGCAGACATTTAAAGGTGTTAGTTCTGTGTTTTGTATTATAATGATGAACAAAAAGCTGTTAAATAATAAGGAGTTCACTTCAGATCGGTTTATTGATGGGAAAACGGGGCTACATGGGGCAAAATTCGACGTTTCTTGCTACCCAGGAATTTTCCCAGGCAATTAAAAGCTACGGATCAAAGTATTTTGCTTTTGTGCGCAGAAATATGAATGAACATTAATATAAGCCAGCAAATTTCGAATAAATCCCTTCAACGACCAGAAAATTTTGTCTTGTTTTCACGAAAATCAGGTGATTGCAGGTTTGAGAGATCACATTGTTTTCGAAAAAATAAAGGCAGACTTAATCTAAAAATTACGTTTTGCAATTTTATGACGTTATTGCCAAAAAAAGCTGCAATAAATTTTTGTGAATGTACTTTGTTTTACCACAATGATAATAAGGACCTTAAATGCGCATATATACGCGACGCGATGACACAGCACTTTTCGCTGTCATGGCGTACGCGAAGCCTGTCAAAACAATTTCAGTCTGCATTTGACTATAAATGAATGAGGAAACTTGAAACGGAAGGGGCAGAAACTGGAATTTTATCGCAAAGTCTTATGTATTCGGCCACTCTCTTGTGCAGATTTTTTCTGCAGTTGAAAATAAGAAAGAAATTGATCCTAATTTCACATTTCCAAATGTTTTCCGATAGCATTTTAATTTTAATACCTAAATTTATGATTGTTAAAGAATTTGTTTTAAAAAAATGCAAAATGTAGTATTTTTTCTTAGCCTGTTGGTAGCATATTTTGCATATGCTCTATATAACTCAGATGTGCGACAATCCTGTCTTCAAGGGTCTTCTGTCTGCCGCGAATTAGTGATAGAAATGAAGAGGAGACTTGCAGCTGGAGAGAATAAT